>CAJFCO010018432.1:84971-127693 GCA_904066015.1 Synergus gifuensis | reverse complement strand
TTCTTCTTCTTCTTCTTCTTCTTCTTCTTCTTCTTCTTCTTCTTCTTCTTCTTCTTCTTCTTCTTCTTCGTCCCCGCAAGGAGGCGGGGACGATTCAGTCAGGGTGGCGTTCCATGATTGCGTTTTGCGTTGCGTCATAATAAGAAAGAAAAAGACAGAAGTATACTTTCTTCTCTTTTACTCTCATTATGACGCACCTCAAAACGCAATCATGGGACTCTCCCTCAGATTCAGGGGAGTTCACTCCCATTACGATTCAACTTGGTCATGGCAAAGATATTATTATAGTAGATGCGGCGTTGAGCAAAATTGCGTCCTGGATATATATAGTTAATCACTTTTTCTGTCATATCGAAGCAGTGTTCCCAATTCGTACCCGTTACTCAACTGTGCATGAGTCGTACTCGGCATTTGATTGGTTACAATTCGTGCGCAGTTTAAAATGCTAAAAAATATTACTTTTATTGTTTATTACAAATAATGTATTTTAACTTATAAAAATGTTCATTTGATCGAAATTCATGAATCTTGATAAAAAGAAAAATTGAAATGCCATTATTTATAATAGACGATAAAAATAATATTTGTAGCATTTTAAACTGCGCGCGAATTGTAACCAATCAAATGCCGAGTGCGACGCATGCGCAGTTGAGTAAGGGGCACGAATTGAGAACACTTGTGGGAAGTAAGCACGTCCACCAAATGTGCACTTATTACGTATGCACTTAACCTAAACTGAGAGGTTAGGAAATCACAGAGATAAAAAGTCAGTAGTAATGTGATTCTTTATTCAGACAGCGTCCCTTGCGCGGACCTGTCGTGCGTGTAAACACCGGCGTGGTCGGCCACCAACTGAGAGCGAATATAATGATAGATGGTGGGAGGTAACCAGCAAAGGTTAGGTCGGGTACACGAGAGTGGAAACTCACTATTAAATTCGTCGACATGTTAGGTCCCTACACACTGTATGGAAGTGCTGCCCTCACCGTACGCACTGTTTTTCATAAGATATTGGTGGTAAAATTAAAAATTTTTTTAAAGTTGGTAAACTTTGTAACATGGCTGTTACGACATGCCCCCTCGGTCCCCACGCATTGGGTCGGCACTGTCCGGCCGGTGGGCCAATTTTCGGCGGAGTTGGCCGATGAAGGCCGACGCGGAGCGGCTGTTCGCTCGCTCCGCGTTCACTTCTGTTCTTGTCTCCAGAGCCCGGAGTGGCGACTGCCGTGCGCCGTCACGTAGATTTCTTTTGCGTTCGCCATACCTTCGGTGCGACCATTTATTGTGCCTTCGGATTAACTGTGTTTCCGCCCCCGTCGAGCATGACGTGGCTGACCCTAGGATTAACCATCTCTGAAGCAGGCGCCGAAACCTTTGTTCTTTGCTCGCACAAACGTGCCAATGTAAGTCTTTGAAAAAACCGATGTTTCTTTGTTAATCGTTTGGCATTTAAGCTCATTTCTCACACCCCTCACGGTTACTTCCCACATCCACTCCTTGGAATAATCCACACTCCGATTATACCTGGCGCCCAACAGTAAAAAATCCACGATTTTTGACATCCAAGGCCGTGAGGAAAAAGAGAAAGTGCAGAGGGAGAAAACTGTATTGACTTCGTTCTGCCAGATCGGAGAAAAATAACATGAGATGTCTCACAAAAGTCTTGCGTGCTCCAAAAAAGCACTGATTATTTCTCAGATGTATTTCCCATGTTTTTATGTTGTGAAATTGATTAATTATATGCATAACCTGTTTTGCTTATGAAATTTTTGATTGTTCGTTTTTTCTCTCTTTCGCGAATGTCTTTTCGTATTTTCAGGAAGTGAAAGTGCGATATATGAAAAGATAAAATTGAAAAGTTAGGAATGTTTGCGAGAAAAACGCTAAAAGAGAAACCTGTAAAGGGAAATAAAGTTAAAAAATTGCGAAGTAAAAAACCTAAAATTAGGAAAGAAATTTTTTCGTTAATTTTTAAAAGCGAAAATTCTGAAAGATAGAATTAAAACATAAATTAGAAACGCAAAAAATCTCGCAAAGTATGAAAGTATAGGTTTGAATTTTCGAGAAGCAGGCTGACCGGTAGTCAGATTAACCGAGCGTAAGCGGGGGGGGGGTCACCCTGAGTCCGAGCGGTATCTTGCAAGATATTGATCGCTCGACGAAAATAAGTTTATGTTTGGATTAGGAAGACCTGAAATATTTCAAGGATAAAATTTATAAAATTCTGAATACAAGGTGTCAAATTAAATCGCACCAAGTTACCGAACGAAATTGTTCGAGCAATCTGAGTCAACCATACGAAGAGTAATGGAACGTAGGTCGGGAAGGGGAACCTCGCACAAAATGGCGGAATCTGTCTCGAGCCGAACAGAGAGAATGACAGGTGTCAGCTCGGACGTGATGGAGGGGGCTGTTGGTGGAGAAGCAACCCCAGTTAACACAGGGAATTTGATGCATAAGTCCCCCCGATCTTTAGGCCGCGAATCCGGGAACAGCTGATTCCAGGGATTTGGCGAGACAAACACTGAAATGGGATCACACAGGCTTACCTAACCAAACGAGAGGATCCAGAACAGGTGCGATACCCAAAATTTTGTCAATTACCCCCGGAAGAATAAATATGGAATTGCCGGAAATGTCAACAACCATTCCTGGACAGAATAATCAAGAGCCTGACGGACAAGTTCTTGACAGGACAACAGATTTAGATTCATTTCTATTAATTAAAGAATTAATTAATAGACACATAGAGTCATTGAATAGAAATGAACCTTTGAGGAAAGAAGAACTTCCTGTTAGAATGAACGATAATGAATTGAATTATCGAGACAAAAATGAAGGACGAAGCGTCCAATTTGAATTTAGCGGCGAAAACGAAGTGGATAAGGACTTGTCGCGATTTATAATAAAAAACCAGCGAGCGGATAGAATTTTGAGAAAAGAAACGGACACAGATGATAGCGACTTTTGGATACGTAGACCTATATTCCAGCCGGAGAGACCCAGGAGGTCAAGTCCAAGGGAAATACCAGCGCGTAGGTCAAGGATACCTTTTGCGGAAAGAGAGGTGTGGGTGGATGAAGATCAACCACAACCCAGAGAGCCAATACTAGCGTCATATTTTCCGTTTTGAATGCTCCAAACGCCATTCCAAATCATGTCAGGATGGCTATGCAAATTCGCGAATAATAAAATCGATAGCCCCGCCCAATTTTTGGAAGATGTGGTGAGATTTTAAGCAGATTATAGAATCGACGGCAGGAACATGTTAGAAAATATGGATGCGTTGTTGAAGGATGAAGCAAAGGATTGGTTTCTAGTAAATAAAAGGTCATGGCGTACATTATCTGATTTCATAGTGGATTTCAGAAATACGTACATAGACGAGAAATTTTTGGAGGAAACCAACCTCAAGATAAAATTCTGCAACCATAAGCAGGGTCAGGACATCGTGTCGTACCTGACGGATATTAGAAAATTATTTATTAGATTATATCCTCGGAAAAGCCTAGAGTGAGAGTTACGTAAAGCCCACGAGAACTTGCGTATTAAATACAAACTTTATTTTAGGAGAAATGATTTCAGAACGTTTGAAGAGCTAGTCGATCTTGGAAAAGAGTGGGAGTCAGAAGTTGTTTGGGGTAAAATAAGAGGTCAGGTTGTTAGCGTAACGAAACAAAAACCGACAGAACGGAATTCAATGCAAGAAACATCAAGGCAAAGCGCGAATTCAAGACGTTTCAACAATGTAAACTTTAGACAACAGATGATAGAGAACCCAGAAGGACGGTACGCTCAAAATCCGAGACAAAATGGTCAAAACAGGGAAATCGAAAATAAAGGGATTAAGGTGGAAGAAATAAAAGCAATTGAACCACCAAATACAGACGCAAGGCGCAAAAAAGAGGCAAGCATAGAAGATAATGCTTCGAATATAGAATCGCCTAGAAATCAATATATTAAAAGAGAACCAAAGAGGGAGTTCATGCAGTCAAACCGAAATAGGATGGACAGAAATTATAAAAATTACAGAGAAACAGGAAACAATATAAGATGTTTCCTTTATAATAAGGAAGGTCATTTCCAAAAGGACTGCTGAGGCAGAAACCAGAGTTCGGGAAACTAGAGGGGCGGGCTTCGAGGAATAATAATGCCGAAACCAGACCGCCTGAAAAATTAAATTCGGACAAAAAACCACAAAAGGAAACTAGGACACATATAATAATTCAATATGAAAACGAATTATTTAAATTATTAGTAGATACAGGAGCGACACACTCCTATGGAGGATAGGAAATGATAAGGAAAATTGAGGATTCATGAATTAAAGTATCGGAACCTGTGTCAAGCAAATTGATAGTAGCCAATGGGGAGACAGTAAAAATAACAGGACAAGTTTCAATCACAATATTGATTGGAGGATTGGGAACGAGAATATTAGTTAGATTGGTTCCGGATCTGAAAACCATCGGAATTTTGGGAACGGATATGCTTAAGGCCCTAAGAATTACCTTAGACTAGGACAACGAAGTTTGGTGGCTACCAGGCAACCCCAGAGTTGAATTAAAGATGGAGTATCAACCGACTAACCTACCAAAACCTATCCAGAGGGATAGTGAGCAAAAACCAGTAGTCGAGAGGAGCAATATTAAGCAAAGCCAAGCCAAACCTACGGATAAAGTAGGAGAGGGGATAAAATCAAACGAACCCAAATTCGGGAATAAATTAAATCTGAGGAGCGGTAGAGCAGTCGAGCAAAGGAACGAGATAGGAGCAGAGGCGAGAAGAGATATGGTTAACAAACCTAATTTATCGATGATTTCTCAAAGAGCCCAAAGTTCGAAATCAAAACCCAGAAGATGCACACCGGAGATACGAGGAATACCGTGTAGAAACAGGTATCAGAGTTTGGTAGTAGACGACGGCGAAGAGGAAGCAAACTTGAATCAGGAAATTCCAAGGTTGATGGAATCAACACTTAGTAAAAATCGAAGGAAGAAGGAAATAAGGAGATTAAAAAACCTAATAGAAGGAAATGCCAGAAAGGATTGGCAAGAATTTAAAAATAGAGCACTAATTCAAGAAAACCCAGAAAAGGGGAAGGTTAAAAGAATTGGACTTAGAAAGAAAAGTTAGGAAATAGCCGCAGGAATAAGCGAGCTAAATGAAAACCAACAACAGAAATTAGCAAGGATTTTGAAATAGAAGTTAAAACCTGAACTAGGGAAGCATCATAGGGCAACTCATTTAACTAAACATAGAATAGACGTGCAAGGTCACGCGCCCATTAAGAAAAGATGCTATCAGGTAAGCTCGAAAATAAGAGAAATTATTTTCGAGGAAATTGACAAAATGCTAGAGCAAGGAATAATTGAGCCATCTTGCTCGGATTGGTCGAATCCGATAGTGATGATAAAGAGGCCTAACGGGAAGTATAGATTTTGCCTAGATTTTAGGAAAATAAATAGTGTGACCAAAAAAGATCTTTATCCAATACCAATTATGGACGAGATCTTGGATACACTAAGAGCGGCAAAATATATTTCAAAGATAGATTTGAAATTGGCGTATCTGCAAATCCCATTAGAGGAAAACTCCAAGCCGTTAACTGCATTTTCAGTTCCGGGTAAGGGCATGATCGAATTTAAGAGAATGCCATTTGGACTGACCAATGCACCAGCCACATTCCAGAGGCTTATGGATAAAATCATAACCCCGGAGCTCAAACCATTTGTGTTTTGTTACTTGGACGATATCGTCATAGTAACACAAAACTTTGATGGCCATATAAAGTATCTGGAGGTGGTTTTGGATAAAGTTAACAAGGCAGGGCTAACGATAAGTCCTGAAAAATGTAAATTCGGCTGTTCCGAAGTAAAATACTTCGGATTCACCATAGATGCGAGAGGTCTTAGAATAGACGAGGACAAATTGAAACCGATATTGGATTTTCCAGCACCAAGGAACGTTAAACAACTGAAAAGGTTGATAGGAATGACGAGTTGGTATAGGAAATTTATCCCGCATTTCGCAGAATTAGTGGAACCATTTAATAGACTACTTAGGAAAGATAGAAAATGGGAGTGGTGATCATATCAACAGAAGGCCTTGGAAAAGGTCAAAAAATTATTAACCTCAGCACCAATATTACGGCTTTCAGATTTCAAGCACCCGTTTCAGTTGGAAACAGATGCCAGCACAACAGGGCTAGGAGCAGTGCTGACGCAGAACATAGAGGGCGAAAATTAGGTAGTGGCTTATGCGAGTAGAGGGTTGAATTCCGCGGAGACCAGATACTCAGCATCAGAATTAGAATGCTGAGCCGTGGTATGGGCGATAAAAAAATTTAGACCGTACCTAGAAGGTTATAGTTTCAAGGTCATGACTGATCACCAGGCTTTGAAATGGCTTCATAACCTAAAAAATCCGACAGGCCGGTTAGCTCGTTGGGCTTTAGATCTGTTGGAGTATAATTATGAAATAGTCTATAGGAAGGGTAGTTCTAACCACATGCCGGATGCACTATCGAGAAGAAACGAAGCCGTAAAGCCAATAACTTTCGCGTTAGCAACTAGCATCGAGAAAACAACAATAGACCTGAAGGATGAAACGGACGATTGGTATAAAACGAAGGTCAGACAGGTGATTAAGAAACCTGAGGAGAACCAGAATTGGAGGGTGCGAGATGCACAGTTATATTTTTTTAGACCAGACCCTTTGAAGTCTAAGTTACTTCCAGATTCGAGTCCTTGGAAATTGGTTATTCCAAGAATACTGCAGCAACGCTTGTTAGAAGAGAACCACGATAGTTCTCAAGCAGGACATTTAGGGTCCGAAAAAACCTACGCGCGAATCGTAGAAAACTATTTTTGGCCGCGTAGTTATTCAGATACGTTAAAATACGTGAAGAAATGTAAATTTTGCCAGAGGGTAAAGGTAAATAATCAACCTAAGGTAGGATTTATGGGAAAACGATTGGTCGAAGAACCATGGACATTGGTGTCAGCGGACATCATGGATCCACTCCCTTTAACGAGAAAACGAAGAAATCAGTATATTTTGGTGTTTGTATATAATTTCACCAAATGGGTGGAAATAATTCCTTTAAAGAAAGCGAATGGTAATACCATCGAAATCGAATGTCATAGGCGGATAATTTCGCATTGGGGAACGCCAAGAATCTTGTTAACCGATAACGGAACGGAGTTTGTCAATAGGACATTGAGGCAATTGGCAGAGAAATTTTGTATCAGACATGCAACAACACCAAAATATTACCCGCAAGCAAATCCCACTGAAAGATATAACAGAACAATCAAGAAAATCATCAAAACATACATTGAGGATGATCATGCGTCGTGGGATGAACACCTAGAAGATTTACAATTTGCCATGAACACGAGTAAAAATTCTGCGACGGGATTCACACCCGCGTTTTTGAATTTCGGCAGAGAACTGCAACCGAACCAATCTCTAAGGACAGAAATAGAAGAATCCGACGATATAGTGTTCCAAGAAGTCGATAAATGGACGGATAAACTTAGAAGATTACAAATAATTAAAGAAGAGGTACAAAGAAACGTAGAAGACCAATAGAATTTAGGGTAGGAGATAAAGTCCTGAAACGCGTAAACAAGTTATCAAGTAAAGTAGATAGTAAAGCGAGTAAATTATATGATAAGTTTGAAGGTACGTTTATCATTAAGAAGAAAATTTCGTCAACAATTTATGAGTTGAAAGATACGAAAGGAAAAAGTATAGGAACTTGGAATGTAAACGATATCAAGTTAGAAAATGAATAGGTTAAGAGAGTACACGCAGTGACTTAGGTGGGCACTGTGACTTCATAATACTAATCACTTTATCCGACTCTGGCAGAACAGACTTTAAGAGAAGGGACTTTCGGACAGATGTGTTTTTTGGAATTACAGGAATTCCGAAAGCAAGTGCGGGATGAGCCTGAAGGTTTTCAGGGGAGACGCCCGGGTGCACATCCAGCAGTGCAAGGCGGTGGAGTGGTTGCGTCTGCGTAACCAGGGGGTGCCGCAGAGGTAGATCCCGTTCCGCCCGCACCGCCATGTGTGACAGATGATGCTGTCAACGGCATTGGAGTCGCGGAGCCCAGAGAGCCCGGAGGATTCGGGGAGCTCATCCTCCGAGTCGCAGGGGCCGGTATTCGTCAGGGATGACGAATACATGCGTAAGACGCTGCCACGGAAGTACGCGGCGATGAAGGAGCGAGAGCTCCAGGCCTCGGTCGCTGAATGGGCCGAGTTTAAGGCGCGGAGGAACGCAGATGTTTCGGAATTGATCCGTCGCCTCAAGGAAGGGAGGAAGGATTGGCCTAAGCTGACCGTTCCTCGCAAGCCGGTGTCAATCTGACTTTGTAACCCGCAAGGGAGAAATTTTTGATATGTGGTTGTCGCCGGCAATAAAGGGCTGACTTGACGGAAGTGTTGACTTTTTTATTTGGCCCAACCAGACAGTTTTTTCTTTTTGACTGTTACAGGTCGGGAAATCAGCTGATTGAGGAGTTGACAGACGTGCGGAGTTCGTCGTTGGAATTGAATGCAAAGTTGGTGGAGTCGAGGAACCCATTCGCAGGATTTCGTTGTCAGTTTTGCCGTAATATGATTCCAAGCCAACTCTACCTATTCCATGAAACTTTTTGTAGCAAAAGACCTTATAAACACCGACATAACTTTGTGACACCTAACTTCGACAGGACAAAATATATTAAGGGGAATTGGAATAAGGTTAGGGAGAGTCTGAAGGAAGTTTTGGAAATACGAGTAGAGTGTGGTACTAAGAGGAGTCGGGATTCTGATGTTGAGGATGCCATCCTGCAAATCGATGTGGACCCAGAGACGGTTTTTGAGTTTGATTTGGAACTGAGGCGTTCTGACGCAGTTTCGAGTATGAACTCGAACTCCCACAGGGGGTTGGGGGGGTGTAACATTGCTGTTACGGCATGCCCCATCAGTCCCCACGCATTGGGTCGGCACTGTCCGGCCGGTGGGTCAATATTCGGCGGAGTTGGCCGATGAAGGCCGACGTGGAGCGGTTGTTCGCTCGCTCCGCGTTCACTTCTGTTCTTTTCTCCGGAGTCCGGAGTGACGACTGCCGTGCGCCGTCACGTAGATTTCTTTTGCGTTCGTCATACCTTCTGTGCGATAATTTCTTGCGCCTTTGGATTAACTGTGTTTCCGCCCCCGTCGAGGATGACGTGGTCGACCCTAGGATTAACCATCTCTGGAGCAGGCGCCGAAACCTTTGTTCTTTGCTCGCACAAACGTGCCAATTTACGTCTTTGAATAAACCGATGTTTCTTTGTTAATAGTTTGGCATTTAAGCTCATTTCTCACACCCCTCACGGTTACTTCCCACATCCACTCCTTGGAATAATCCACACTCCGATTATAACTTTACTTTAAAAAATTTGAAAAACATACAATAATAATTTATTAAAATACAAATTGAATCTGCTGAATTAAATGTTTAACCTCAAAATTAAAATTGCTCATTTTATTTGATGATTAAAATAATTTAATAAATATGTATCTTTTGACTCGAGTGAAAAGATACAGATCTGTAGGCGAACTCTTTTACGTAATAGAAGTATGCTTTAGAGTTGAAAAATTATTATTTTCAACCATTATTTCGTTAAATGTAGAATGCGAAATCTTTTGCCTGAAAATTCCGTGTCTTTGTTTTATAAAAAAAAATATTAAGACTGTGAAGTTTTTCACTCTGTACCCAGAATTCTATCTGAAAAATGAGTATCGCTACAGAGGGAAAAATTATCTAATTATAATATTTCATCAGTAAAATGAGGAAATCGTAATTTGAGGGTAGAACGCATGAATCCAATACTCTAAAAATTCATAGATAATTTTTCCTTGTTATATTTTTAAACAATTTTTTAAAACCATTTCGTTATATTTATATAAAAAATGTATTGTCTTTTTCATTTATTTCAAACCAAAATAAAACTTGTTTGATATCTTATAATTTTTGCACAGAAGTTAGAGTGTCTCCATAAATAATTAATTGGTTAAGTAAAATTTATACATATTTTCAGGTTTAACCCTATTAGGTCATAGTGGGTAAAATCGACCACAGCGTATTTTTGATTTAGAAAGAGACCCATGAAATCAAAGGGAATGGTACTTATACCGCCATCTGTTGGTAGTTTGTATTTGTACACTCGACTCTCCCAATATCAACGAAATCAAGACGAGACCCGCTCGCAATATCAACGAAATTCCTTCTCTCAAATGTCACACAGATTGCGCATGCGTATTGCGTATAGTAGAATATTTTTATGCATTTTAAGGAGGAACCATCGATACTGCCGAGATCAATAAACTGCGTAGTCGTAATACCTACACTCGTATGACTTACTGAGTTAAAATCTGGCAACATTGCGGAAGCGATCAATGTAGATCTCAGTCACCCGTTGGTGTATTCAAGTTGATTCAAACGCCGCGCGAACAGTCTACTATTGTGTGAGATAGCGATGTTGCCAGATTGCGATAGTCAATGATCAGAAGCGCAAATTTCGTGATTTATTTTTTTTCTCATATACAGGGTGTCCCAGTATTCAAAAAACGTTTTTATATTTTCCGATTCCTTGTGAAAAACTGAATACAAAATGATCAATAAAAAAATTTTATTAAATGCATAATTAACGAGTAATTAGCAATTAAAGATTAACCAATCAAAAAAATGCATTAGATAGCCGACAGTCCATGTGCCATCGCTGAGAGTGTGTGAGAATACAAGTTCAGACGGTATAATTCCCCTGCGTTTATTTTGGTAGGAGGTTTTGAATCTTTGGTGCAACTTCACACTTAAACGAGATTCGAAAATTCATAAGAATCTTTTCCTTAACAACCAAATTAGAAACCATTTCTGGACGAGTTAATTACATTACTTAAAATGCATGCGTTATCATAAATAATTCTTGGTGCATCCCGGTCATCGGTTCACCATTGAAATTTTTTTATGTCCTTCGAAAACTTTGATTTTAAATTCTTCAGTAAACAAAACGCTTTTTTGTAAAATCCTGTGTAAAAAATACATTGAGAAAACTTGGAAGGAATGCAATGGAAAATATCTGTTTAGGTTAATGATATTTTTCGTTATAAAAACCAAGAACGTTAATTTTAAATACTTAACAATTTTTTTAAGCATGTAAGCTCCTACAGTAAAAAAACTCGTTTTTTTGGAAACTCTTGTCAAAAAATACTGAGAAAATTTGGGAGAAAGACGATTGAAAATATCTGTCGTTATTCCGTTAAAAACAAACATGCTGGTTTGGATTCACCTGTTAATAAAATAGTGAAAAAGATTTGAAAAAAAGGAGGATTGAAAATTTCTATCAAAGTTAGTTGATTATTTTCGATCTAAAAACTAAGCTCGTGAAATTTAAGTACTCAATAATTTTTTTAAAGCTTGTAAGCGCCTCTTGTCAAAAAAAATATACTTTTTGAAATACATGTCCAAAAAATATTGAGAAAACTTGGGAGCAAGACGATTGAGAGTATCTATCAAAGTTCATTCATTATTTTCCTTTACAAAAATCGAGATTATAAATTTTAAAAAAATTTTAATTTGTAAGCTTTTAAGCGCCTCCCGTCGAAAAGGAGCACGATAGTTTCAATTTGACTGTCAAAAAAATACTGAAAATATTTGGAAGAAAGACGATTGAAAATATTTATGAAAGTTAATACATTATTTTCCGTTATAAAAACCAAGATGGTAAATTTTAAACTCTTAAAAATTTTTTTAAGCTTATAAGCGTCTGTGGTGAAAAAAGAATGTGATTACTTGGATTTTCTTGTTGACAAAATACTGAAAAAACTTGTAAAAACCGGAACAAATGTATTTTATTAATCGCGAAAATAAAATTAAGTTTTATCTTTTGTAATTAGATAGACATTTTTTTTAAAGTTCGTGAGAGTTTCTACCGAGGTTTCTATGATAGAACAGGACCTTTCCCACTTCATCGTTACTCGAATTACTCTTCTTTCTCACTTTTATTCAAAATAAAATTAGAATAATTTTATGTCCTTTTAAAACTTTGAATTTTAAGAAAATTCCGGAAGATTTTTATTCTAACATCCTGGTAAGCGACCCGGTGCATCCCGGTCCTCGGTTCACTGTTGGAATTTTTTTATGTCCTTGGAAAACTTGGAATTTAAAAAAAATTCCCGAAGATTGCTATTCTTACCATCTGGTGCACAACCTTGTGCATCCCGGTTATCGGGTCACCATTTAGTGCTTTTAACGTTTTTAAAAAACTTGAAATTTCCAACAAATTCTAAAAGATTTTTTTTCTAAACGCCTGGTGGGCATCCTGGTGCACCCTGGTCATCGGTTTATCATTGGAATTTTTTTTTTGTCTTTCGATAACTTGGAATTTAAGAAAAATTCCGGAAGATTGATATTCTAACCACATGGTGCGCGACCCTGTGCACCCCGGTCAGCGATTCACAATTTTAGATTGTTTTTCTAACTACCTGGTGCACCCCGGTCATCGCTTCACCATTTGGAATTTTTTATGTCCGTCGAAAACTTGGAATTTTAAAAAAATTCCCGAAGATTGTTTATTTTAAACACCTAGTGCACGATCCGTTGCACCTAGATCATCGGGTCACCGGTTGAAATTTTTTATATCCTTTTAAAACTTTAAATTTTAAAAAAATTCAGGAAGATTGTTATTCTAACCTCCTGGTTCGCATCCCGGTCATCGGTTCACCATTAAAATTTTTTTTGTCCTTCGAAAACTTGGAATTTAAAATAAATTCCGGAAGATTGTTATTCTAAACACCTGTTGCGCGACCTTGTGCATCCCGGTTATCGGGTCACCATTTAGTGCTTTTAACGATCTTAAAAAGCTTGAAATTTCCAACAAATTCCAGAAGATTGTTGTTCTTAACACCTGGTGGGCATCATGGTGCACCCTGGTCATCAGTTTATCATTGGAGTTTTTGTATGTCCTTCGAAAACTTGGAATTTTAAAAAAATTCCCGAAGATTGTTTATTCTAAACACCTGGTGCGCAAACCGGTACACCGTGGTCAGTGGTGCACCATTTTAAATTTTTTTTCTAATTGTAAGTACTTGAATTAGGAAGACTGTAATGATTGTATCAGAATTCTGAGGAATTTACAGTACATAATTATTTAATGATAAGAATTATTTATGATAAGATAATTATGATAATTCAGGAGATTTCTACAGAATTCAAATAACGCGTGCATTTTAAGTAATGTAATTAACTCGTCCAGCAATGGTTTCTAATTTGGTTGTTAAGGAAAAGATTCTTATGAATTTTCGAATCTTGTTTAAGTGTGAAGTTGCACCAAAGATTCAAAGCCTCCTACAAAAATAAACGCAGGGGAATTATACGGTCTGAACTTGTATTCTCACACACTCTCAGCGATGGCACATGGACTGTCGGCTATCTAATGCATTGTTTTGATTGGTTAATTTTTAATTGCTAATTACTCGTTAATTATGCATTTAATCGAATTTTTTTATTGATCATTTTCTATTCAGTTTTTCACAAGGAATCAGAAAATATAAAAATGTTTTTTGAATACTGGGACACCCTGTATACATGTGAGTGTGCTAATGGCATGCGGACTGTTGGCTGCTGTTCACACATTGCTGCCATCGTGTATTATCTGTCACATGCATGGTATTTATCAAGGATTATACAACCAGCCCAAATACTCAGCGATGTATTTAAAACCAAAAATAATATTCCAGTGATTGACAATAGCAGCGATGAGGATTAAAGTACAATTCTTGATTTGTGAGAGGCGAGGGGACTCACGGTAAAAAAGCACCCCGTATTGTGAGAGGCGAGGGGACTCACGGTCAAAAAGCACCCCGTATTTTGAGAGGCGAGCGGACTCACGGTCAAAAAGCACCCCGTATTGTGAGGGTCGAGGAAAAATGTATTGTTCATAATTACGTATACATTTTATAAGTTCTAGATTTTCCAAAAACGTTTCTAGCCAAACACAGACGGTAAAGGGTTGTTTCTGAAAGAAATAGCCAGCCAGTAAAGTATGCCATAAAGGTACATAGTTACACACTGTCCCGAGTAGGATTTTTATTTTTTTTCACTATATTGCACCACTTAAATAAATTTGACAAAAATATATGTTAAAGAGGACATCTTAAGGAATTTTTATGAAAAAAATGGTGGGTGTCACTATAAAACATAACTTAAAAAAAATGTTTGAAAACTTAAAAAATTTTTTAAGACCTGTTATTTTCGTCCAAAAAATTTTTCAAGTGTTTTTTAAATCTCCTCATCGACCTAAATAACATATTTTTTTCATAAAAATCGGTTTGAGCCGTTTATGAGAAAAACTACTTTTTTTATTTTTCTTTCCCCCTCCATACCCCCTATAAAAATACGTTTTTAAGGTTGAGACTTGCAGGAATTTTGTGACTCATAGTTGCCAATGTATGGTACCAATTTGGACTTGATACATGCGGGGGCAGATTTTACATGATTACCCGGCTAGGCCCTTTATTCGGGAATGTGAGGAAGCCCCTTACTTTTCGCGCAAGCTCATCCCATCGGTCTTATGAGTGGTGGAATGGGAAGGAGGCAAGCTATACACCGCATCATCGCTAAATGTATTTCTGGATCACAGAGGCGAAGTGCCGTTGTTAAAATATATCGCGTTGGCAGAGTTAGATGCGTCAAAGGGCGAAGAAAGAAGGAAGAGGGTAATAAAAATAATAAAAAGCAGTGAAGACCCATGCAACCACCCTGAACGTCTAGAAAATTAATAGCCTAACCGTGGATCTACATTGTATATAGATATTTAAGAAAGCATGTGACTAAGTTCAACAACCCGATAAGAAGGAAGGCATTAGAGCGCATAGAATAGCATTTTTAAAAATCATTCTCATTGCACGTCGCGCTTCACACTCCGGATTGTGTGCTACGCGCGCTTACACTCGCTTACCATCCTTTATTGCTGTAATATACGTTTTTTTTAATTACTTTAGTTTTAAATGAAAAGGAGATCTAATTTACTTAAGGTTCTATCGACCTTAAGGAATAAAATCTCGTCATGACACTTGTACCGCTCGATATTTGATTTAAACCTTATGTAAACTTCGCACTTTGCGCTCGGCTATGTTCACTATATAATATAATGGTAAATACAAATAAATAAATAACAAGTTTGAAAGCGTGGGGGAATATACCTCCTGCATGTATTTCTTCATGGCAGACGTACGTTGAAAACAAAAGTATGTATTTTGCTTCCTCATAGAGGAAGCTTTGTAGTGGTGACAAAAATCCACTTTCTAAAAAAAGGTTTTTTTGAATGCTTTTAACGATCCTCAAATATCCTTAGAACGCGTATAGATAAATTGATGAAATTTGGCATATTTATTCAACTATTTACCAAGTTGAATTTTTTTACAAGTGTTTACCAAAATATTTAATTTTACACGTTTCGTTTACTTTTATAATTTTCGGAAAATTCATTTTTTCACTATAATTTCTCAAATATTCAAAATTTAAAGCAGATGTAAGGAAAATGAAGATTCCTTGCATCGAGACGAATCGATTAACCTATATGATTAATGCATTTCATTAAAAAATAAAGATGTTATGGTTAATTGTATTTTCAAAAATTAATTTTTCAACTATAACTTTTCAAATAATCAAAATTTTGACCTGACTTAAGAAAAATAAATATTCTTTGTGTCGAGATGAATCGATTGACCTATAACATTAATGCATTTCATTCAGAAGTAAGAAAGTTATAAAAAATTAATTTTTAAAAATTCAATTTTTCAATTATAATTCCTAAAATAATAAAAATTTTAAGTTCAAATAATCAAAATTTAATGCTGATTTAAAGAATACTTAAGGGGCTATGCTAGTTTATCATTTAAAAAAAATCGATTTTTTTACATTTTTCCATAACTAATCATCCTAAAAATAAGTACCCAAAATTTTAAATCGATATCTCTAATAGTTTATAAATGCGAGCACTTTAAAGCGGCACTGTTCATTAGTGCTAAGAGACGGGGAGTTGAAAACTTTAAATGCGTTTTTCTCAAAACTGCATTTTTAAAATCGGATGACGGTGTAGCTCGAAAACTAATAATCCGATCGACTTCAAATTTTTACACAGTCTATATTATATGTTTCTATAGATGATGAACCAACTTTTTGTTATATAAAAAGTTACAACTTTTATAAATAAAAAACAAGCTTTTTTTTAAGAAAAACTTGAATTTTTTTTCAAAACTACGCCATTTTTATAATTTTTAATATTTTTTGACGAAAATTTCATGACAAATACGTGATGATATGTACAATATACTGCAAAAATTTTAGAAAGATTAAACGTGTAGTTTTTTTTTAAATCTTCAAAATTGCTGTTTTTTTCGACCGAGAAACTAGCAAACTGTAGCTCTTTAAGTGATAGAAAATTTGTGCCCAGAAGCTTCGCGATATGTTCAACTTTACATTTTTTAAACTTAGAAAAAAAGTTTACATTTCGTTTTATGCTTTTTTCCCTATGGAAGAGCGTTTAGAACGCATTTTTTCCGTTTTCCCATAAGAGACAATGTTAAATTAAAATCGTGACATTTTAATAAATATGCAGACTCGCGACTTGAAACTTCGCAAGAATATTTATTATGCCTTATATTTTCGATTTTTGATTGAAAGTAGAACTTTTTACATTTTCTTTTATGACGGACGTACATCCTTAGAAGTGATTTATCGAAGCAATAATTCATTAGATTTGGAAGAGAGAAAGATTAAAAATTACCTACCACTACTCTCGTCATTTACAAGAGGCGTATGCTTCTTATTTGTCCCCGAGGAATCCCAGACATTATCAATTTCAACTTCAATTGTTCGAAATAAGGCTAATCAGCCACCAATGCGATATAATAATTTTTAAATTCAACTGGGTTGCCTCCAGCTACTTTCCAGGTTAAAATGATTTCTTGGAAAACACAATTCCGTTTGCTACTCGCTCTCTGCTTGGTAGCCGACCACGCCGGTGTGAACATGCATTGACAGGTTCGCGCAAGGGAATCTGTTTAAATAAAGAATATACATTATTTAAACTTTAGTTACATACTTTATTTAAACAGAGTTTAAATAAAGTGTATATAATATAACATATGTATTACCAGATGATACGATTATATTCAGCAGAACGCCGCGCCATCGATTTGGAGAAAAACACCATTTTCGAGATAAATATTTTTAAAAATGTGTACATTTTGTTTATTGTTATTTAAATAAATAATTACGAAAACTGCGCATTAGTTTATAATTTTGCTTTGAAGTATAAAAGATTACACACAATTCAAAAAAAAGTTTGTTCAAATCCATCAATCTTTACCAAAGTTATGCGCGTTTCAAAAAAAAGTTTCCGCGAGCTCCGAAAAAGTCGATTTTTACGGCAAAAATAATAATGTTGAAAAATGAAAGAAAAGAAATTTTTTTAACTAATAGAAAAAATACTTGTCTCATGAAATTGACCCCAAAACAACATATTTGAGTATTTTTTAAATATAAAAATATGAACCGCGCGGACTGGTTGTTTTGAAATGGAAAGGGCCATTAACATTAGTATTGTAATACAATACAATTTTTTCAATAAATAATTCATGCTTTGTAACTCATACAATAATTTACAGATAACACCTGCATACAGAATCTCATTATGACTGTTCATAATGGTCGCTTGTCTTTTTCGAATTGTCTATGTAGCGTTATGATGAAGAGCGCAACGAGCTACATGCCTGGCATTCGAATTACTTAATATGCATGTCGATAAACATACTAACAGTCTTATATATTAAGGAAAAGAATAGAAAAATCACTTCCACCCTTCTATCCTTAAAGATAGGCCATTTCCTTTATGATACATTAATTCAGAAATATTCACATATAAAAATAAATAAGCGAAATCTGTACGCTAGTTCTCGAACAACAAGAATATGATAAAGATTAATTCGACAGATTATTTTTTAAAATGATCGCTCGGTCTTCCCAGACCTCTTTGTGCTGTTCTCGAATTAAGATTGCTAAGATATAAGTAACGCGTCGGTCCCCCAGACCGAAAAAGAGCTACTAGGATTAAGGGTAATTGAATATCTTTTGCACAGTAAGATGTGATCTTTTAAAAAGGATTCCCTGAAGGACTTTTTACCAGAATTTAAGAGTACCCAGGTAAACCTTTGATATCAAATGGAAATTATTGATCATCTTCTGGGTTTCAACAAAGTGAATGAGGATGCTAAAAATCTCTTTTTTCGATAGACTCCTCCAGACTGAATGCTACACTCGAAAGTCGAAATTTTCTCAAACTAGTAAGGCTGTCTTACTAGGAGGGATGTCACCGTCGTTTCTTCTTTATATTGTAAAGTTCAGAGCAGAAAAGTTGAACTTGTTTGAAGGCAGTCTATACTCAAGAGTACTTAGCCTCTAT
Organism: Synergus gifuensis; assembly: GCA_904066015.1. Classification (NCBI taxonomy): domain Eukaryota; kingdom Metazoa; phylum Arthropoda; class Insecta; order Hymenoptera; family Cynipidae; genus Synergus; species Synergus gifuensis. Next base: position 109,188 of record CAJFCO010018432.1, on the reverse strand, counting down.
TAAAAAAGTGAAAGCGTGGGACTGTCGATGGTTGGAAAAAAGATAAGTTTCGAGACGGGAAATACGCCAGAAACGATTTCTTAATTCGATTGCGAAAACTTCCAGTCCAGTCGCATTTAGGAGGGTACTTCGATTTAAGGATGGAAAGCTTGGCTGGACTCAATTCCAATCATTTTCGTGCGAATAAACTATTAATCCTCCGTTTCGTACTTACCCCCCTCGTACCAACTTTTCCGATAATGAGTTCTTTAGAAAAATTCTGTCGACATAGAGCGCACGAGTATACGAATAATTCAAAAGAACGGCTGAGAAAATATTTTCGCCCTTAAGAAATAACACTTTCTTACCATTCCCCTCTACCACATTGTGATCTTCGCAGATGCAGAATGTTCAGAAAGCTCTTGAACAGCTGAATTTTCGACAAGAAAAGAAATTTTCTTTAGTATCCTTAGCTGCTGATGAAACTATGGGTTTGTTTAACAATTAATTGCGTCTATGAGCACGTAATTGCAAGCCATTGTACTTAGTATCCAATCTCCTTTATACAATCTGGACAGTATTAATTCAGTTTTAAAGAGTTAATACTATTGCTTTATTTCGTAAAATATTATGTTTCCTTTCAAATTTTAAGGGGGTATTTCTATTTCACCGACCTTTTTTCAGGCGATTTTCAAAAATTCATAAGAAGAACTACAATTGTTAATATTTTTGAATGAATTTTTTTTATATTTTCAAGCAGATCTTAAAACACAAAAAACACATGGGTACCAATTAAAAAAAATAATAGAGGGCATTGTAGCTCCTCAAAATATATGTCTCGGAAACGACACTCTCTCATGGCTGACATGATTCAGCTGCTCCACGGCATCTGAAATAAAAAAATCGAATAGATTCTTAAAATACACGAATACTGCTATCGTCTGAACAAATAAAAAATATTCAAAATTGACAAAATGGCGACCATTTAAAATTTTTTTTACGAATTTTAACTTTTTGGGGGGTAGTTTCTGGCTTGCCAAAAATTAAAAAATCAATATTTTTTATTTATCCTAGTTCGGATTATAGCTGCTGAACATGTCGGCCAAAGTAGAGCTCAATCGGTCCAGTGGTTTGGACAGAATCATATCAGCCATTTAAGAAAATCGTGTTTTGAGAAAAACACGTTTAAAGTTTATCATATTACTTACAACTATTCTGTTAATCTGCTATGCCTGATCCATACAAAATTCCTTCTTCTTCTTCAAAAAGGTCTTTTTCCGCCGCTTGTTGCTCCCTCCTAGCAATTCTGGCTTATCTAGCAGTACATTTGTGATCTGCCTGTCTGACAGCCCAGGCAGCTAAGTACCCTCAACACTGCGCAGTTGACCGTGCTGTAGCTTCGTTAAGAAGTTCGAACCAAAAAAATCCTTTTGCGTACCAATTCTACATACTATATACTATCAAAAAATGGAAAAAAAATAGATTTTTTGGTCCGGTCAAATAGAAATACCCCCTTAACGCAGAAAAAACAAAAAATAAAATTCAAGTCGATATGAGGTAAACAGTTCATAGCAGTATAAATTAACAATATGGATTAAACTTTAGCCATACGTAAACGGGAGAATTTTACATTTGTAGTCTTGATTTAATTAATTTAGTTTATCCAACGCAGGTAAATAATTCATCGAAATAAGTAATCCTTTTTTTTCTGTGAATAAAACACAATATTTAATAACTTATTCGTTCTTAACTTTAACAAAATATGATCTGGGAGATACATCAATTTTTACGCGAAAAGAGCAACAGAAGATAAAATCTCTGTTATAAAATGTCTAGTCGACAGAGCGGTTACGATGTCGAATGAGTAATTTTCCAAAATAACACTTTTTTGGGAACTCTTGCAGATTGGCTAAAATTTGCTTGTTTATCGATATTTTTACCTTAAAAAATTACTGTAATTTCTTGAAATGTGCATCATTCAAACTGTACAACATTTGGAAATAAGTATAATAATAAAACCTATTTAAAAAAAAAATTTGTAAAAAAAAAATAGGTTTTTTTTTGGCCTTGCGACTGAACCTAACCAGTTAAAATATGTATATGTCGTAATTTGAACCTGAATGGAACTGAGAGGATTTTAATCCTCAAAACTGTGTCAATTAGCATTAATTTTTTCGGCGCACAATAACTTACGGGAAAAGAAAAAAATCTTCGCCTCGAAATACTCATACTTATATCTGACAACGACGCGATGAAGGCACTTTCCACTTATACCGCGAGTTTAGCGTGGCTGGGACATGGGTTAGCGCGGACACCGAGAAAATGCATCTCGCGCATCTCCTTCCATGCAGTTCTGCCTTCACTATGCTATTCCGCGAAGCCCTTTGGGTATAAAAAGACGAGCAGGCCGAGAAATCGTCAAATCGTTCGAGGAAAGTATACCGTCTTAGAACAAGCTATACCTAGCTTGCATACCGCTAGACTCCAACACCCTTCCCTAGGTGGCATACCGCTAGGCGCATCAACCAAGCTGGTATACTGCTTGTTCAACGCATGATCCTCGTTTTCGCCCGCTCAGCTTCAGCTCTCTTATCTCGCTTATCTCTCTTATCAGCTTCAGCTCTCTTATATCGCGAACACGCTCTTACAAGAGCGTGTTCGCGATATTTTAAAAACTATTGAAGGTTTTTGAACGTTTTTTGTTTTAATTAAGGACATGTGTTACTTACCATACGAGCAAATTTAGACAACCCTGTTTTTTTTCTACAATTTTTACATTTTCAAAAAATTTATAGTCAACATCCATCAAGAATGTGATCACGGACGAATGTTGACTAAAATTTTTTTGAAAATGTAAAAATTGTAGAAAAAAATCCGGGTTATTTAAACTTGCTCATATGGTAAGTAACACATGCCCTTAAAGGTCGTTCATAGGACTAATGCGCAATTACTTAATAAATGGTCCAGTCCCCATCGTTGTCCAGAATGACTTGGCACCTTCTTGGCATGCTAATTTTTCGGCATAGTTCGTTGGTAAATTTAGCCATAACTTCTTGATTTTTTGTGACAACTGTTTTAGGATGAACAGACGTTTTCCGGCAAACTTCCTCTTCAAAACACTCCAGACATTCTCCATTGGATTTGTATCTGGGGACTGTGATGGCCAGTCCAAGGTTGTGATGTCATTTTCCGCTTTCCAAGCGGTGCAGAGACGGCTTCGATGTTTCGGGTCGTTATCGTCTTGCAAGATTCAATCGGCATTATCGGCTCCAAACATCTTTTTAGCAGACCTTAGAAGACTACGTTCATATATTTGGAGTATTTTCTGAGCATTGAGGTTCTCGGTGAAGAGCTCTAAACACCCAAAACCGCACTCAGAGAAGCATCTCCAAACATGGACCTTCACTGGGTGTTTAATGGTCCGCTGGAGAAATCTACTGCCAGCCGTAGACCAGGCATACTTATGGGAACCCATGCCCAAATTTCATTTAAACAAATGAAATATGTTTAAATAATTAAAAATTAATTAACCAATGTTGATAAATATTCCATCAAATAATCAGTAAAAATTTTTTTAGAAAAAAATTAATTTGATAAACAAATTTGTGAAACATATAGAATTTGTTTAAAAAATTTTTAATTAATTAAAAAATGTTAATATATATTCCACTAAATAGATATTAATAATTTTTAATTAAAAAATAGTATTTTCGAAAAAAAAATATTTTAAGAAATTCCATTTGTTTAAATCATTGAAAATTAATTTTAAAATGTTGATAAATATTCTACTAGATTAATAGAAATAATTTTTATTAAAAAAAAAGAATAAAGTTTTCATTAAGTCGATTTTATTAAGAATTGACATTTTTCGTTTTAAGTGTACATAGTTTCTAAAGCCCGTGGAGGTGCATTAGGGGTTCATACCTTCGGCTCGTGATGCCATCCTCACGCTCTCAATAATTGTCTATTTGTTCGACTCGTAAAACAAATAGCTATTTTCAACTTTAAAAAATTATTTTTCTTGCCATCAGTTGTTCCTAAATACTTTGTATGCAATTAAAATTTTTTAAAAGTCCATTATGTATTTCAATTCTACATACCTTCCTGTGCCTCAGTCATGTTGGAGAATAAACAACTATTTTATTTCACTGCCTGGCGCACATTCGCAGTCTAACATATATTCAGCATCTTTTGCGCGTGCGAATCTTCACACTCGACTACTAGATTAGAAGTGATATTTTAGACAAGCTTTTGATACATTTTTTGGTTAATTTCTAGAAATCGATGGTCCTAACTCTCCTCCAAGAAAATGAATTTTGTCGACAGGGCACGTGAAAACTATAAGTTGCTCTCACGATAAAAGGGAGTGGTCGCTGCACAATTTTTATATTAATTCCCTCGGAGACGCTTGGTACGGAGCAAATGATCCAAACACAGAAACGTTAAATTGAGGGTGCTGGGTTGTCCCGCCTCTCAGTCAAAGGTGGCGATTTTGGTGTTTCCTTTTTCGTGTCTTCGGTTTGAAGACAACCGACAGAATCTTCGAGTTATAATTATCAGTCAGACGAGGAAGAAGATCCACTTCCTTTGTGGAAACGAGGGTGAGATGGCACTTAGCGAATATCGTTTTGTGGTATTTTTGAAGAACGACGACTCCGCTACGTAGTAGAGGCATGTTCTCCCGAATGCGAAGCTTCTCCTTCTCTTCCTTCACAGGAGAGAGCTTGATGGGTGACGCACATAAGCTGAGGACGTCTTCCTCTTCCGGTGATCTAGGGGGTGTTATTAAATGTTCCGGTTTGAGACGAATTGGACCGGTCGCGAATGAACTGGTTTCGTGATTGACGCACAAATCACGAAGGGGTGAGCGTTTGTAAAATAATGTTCGACGTAAGTAGTATCTCAGATCGTCAAAGGAATTTATGTCTCCGCTTGACGAGAGGGACGAAAGCGAAAGCCGATCTGAAGACACTGAGGGATTGTAACCACCCGGATGGAAAAACGAGGCATCTAATTCGAGGTGGCCATTTACTGAATGAAGATGGGACCCACTAGCATATTGGGTGCCTTGATATTCATCCTCGGAATTTTAGGGGTTAGAGTTCGACGCAGGGGGATTATTTTGTTTCTCCTCTAGTGCCCTTCGACGAGCGTTCAAATGCTTGCGTAGGTTTGGTCGGTTCTTCCGACATGGCATGGGAAAAGCACTGGGCACAGTATGTACATGGGAAGTCTCGAATATCTGGGAGTCACTGTCGTTGTACAGGGGTAAAGTTGCATGAGGGGCACTTGGTGACAAAGTGGACTGTCACATGGTGAGACGAGCATAATAAAGCTAACACACTGAGTCTTGAGATGGGTGTAGGCGGACGGCTCGATTTCGTTCGGTAAACACTGATCACTACACGATGACTCCGGATGTTCCAGAACCGTGGATTGAATGGCCGAGACTCGGGGTCTTGAACTTCCAGTCGATGTGGGCCTTGAAATAGGAGGAACACTGAATTCCACGGGTTCTAGTTGTACATCACTAATTTCGGATGATGGGGGAGCTTCCGCATGGCGTCTTGCCGCGATCCTTTTCCTTAAGTACGGGCGATTCTTCTTCTTAGTTGACGTTGATTCCATTGAACTTCCGTAATCGCTCTGAAGAGGAGAGAAAGGAAAGGTCTAGGCTGATTGAGGGGAATTTCAAAAAAGGGGGGGTCCCCATGGACCCGTGGAACTGAGCGCGGTAGCTGTACTGTTGAGCAGCGCGGATGGTCGGGCACGATGACACGTATCGACTACCGAAAAGATCCTTCTCGTGCGACTGCCGGCGTAGAACTAACTGAGCGAGCGCGGACGCTCTCGCCAAGTCGTCGTGGAGGGAAGACTCGTTGGCGTGTAGAACAGTGTCTCCAGATCGTGGGATTTTTCGGCCCCCACCACACGACCCACGAGCTCATGCTTTCTCCCTCTAGCAATAGTCACGAAACTATTGATAGAGAAAGAAAGCATGAGCTCGTATGGGGGTATGGTGGGTCGTATGGTGGGGGCCAAAAAATCCCACGATCTGGAGACACTGGTGTAGAATGTAGCGGGACGTGTGCAAAGCTGCGCAGTGCGCACGCATCCCAGCTTGATTTAGATATTCGTGCCGCTTGCAAAACAGTACGCGCAACCCAGTACCGGGGCCGTTCATTTTATTTTAGTCATATTAAATATAATGGCACATGTGACAATGTTAGAGACTTTTCTTTATCTAAAGAAAAAATAAATCTCTTTACAGGTTTGACATGGGAAAATATTATCGAATTGCACGAAATGCTAACGTCAATAAGAAACAGCCAGACCCGTGATGTAGTAATCCAAGCTCTTGTTGTGTTTCTATTAAAATTAAGATCAGAAAATTCCAACAAAATGCTTACTGCAAATTTGCAATTAGATCGAGAGCAACTATTTTGAAAAAGATTTTTTACCCTCACGATTTGAATTAAACGCTATTTCTAGATGTGACTTAATAGATTTTCACACTACTGATGTCTCTAAAATGTTATTTAATTCTGATGACGAGCTAATGTTAATTTGTGACGGTACATATGCTCGCCATCAGAAAAGCAGTAATAATGAGTGCCAGCGAAAATCTTACTCAGGCCAAAAAAGGTTCCCTTATGTAAGCCTTTCACTATCTGTACAACAACCGGACGAGTTTTATAGATATGGCAGGACCATTTTACGCGAATCAGAATGACGCTGAAATTATAAAAAAATGTTACTGAAAATCCGGATGGTTTGTGTATATTAATGAATAAAGGCGACAAACTCTTTCTTGACGGTGGTTTTCGAGATGCGAGAGACGCACTAGAATCAAAGAGCTTTATATCGTACTGATGCCAGCTTTAAAGAGTAAGCGGAATCAGTTGATAACTAAAGAATCAAACCAGTCACGTTTCATCACAAAAATTCGATGGGCAGTGGAATCCGTCCATGCAATAATTTAAAAAAATTATCGATTACTAGACCATGTAATTGATATAATAAATTGCTTCCGAAGCTTGGATTGTATTTTAAAATTCCAGCATTTCTACACAATCAATTTGGAAAAGCGTTACAAACAGATGTCCATCTTTCAGAAGAAATTGTAACGAGAATGAAACAATATTCAGATATGGAAAACACTTCGGCTAACGAAGTCAAAGAGAAAGGCTGGCTTCCTAAAAAGCTTATGTTTCAAAGTGTTTCTTCAAACGAACTTTTATATTTTCCCTAGTTGACAGAAAAAGACCTACAAATTTTATTTTCGCGGGTTCCAGTCAACTCGTTCAAGCAGTTTCGTACTTGGCTGAAAAGATGAACGATAATGTGTCATTCAATTTGTAATTTGTGAAAGAGCAGGCAAATATTCTAAAGGTCCAGGTACAGTCAAGACACATTAGTCTGAAAGTAGATGTTTGATTGATTATAAACCACACAGTGAGGGTGATGCAGGAATAAAAAGGTATGCTTGTGACTGCGCCAATGGTCCACGAACAGTTGGCTGTTGTTCTTATATTTCATATCAGGTGAACTCATTTTTGAAATCGATATTGTCTGATCGGGTTCAAACTTGCGCAAAGTTTAGTCCTATTGACTAGTAATTACTACACCAAATTTGAACAAGATCGGTCAAAAACTTACCGAGTTGGAGGGGGTAAAATTTTGAGATTTTGGTCAAACAGCCCCTGTTTCGGATTCATGTAACTAATATGTTAACCTATGGCATTTAGAAAATTTTTTCCAACACTTTTTAGACAGATGTTTCTTCAATTTATTTGGAAAAAAAGATAAAAATGTTTTAATCCAAAATTTGACAGACTTTTTTGAAAATCAAAAATATTTTTGACTTTTTTTTCAAAAAGGACCGATTTTTTTTTTTTTTGTTTCAAAAGAAAGCTCAGGTGTTTTTCTTTGAGAACTTTGAGGTCCAAAAGTGGGCTGAGACTTGTTTATCTATCAAAATGAACGTCGAGTAACTCGAAACACCCATGACGCTAGCTCTCGAACGTTGTAGTGTCCCCTGTTCTCAGGATTTCCACTCTAAAAGATGGTTTTCTTGTATCAATAAGTTCTCTGTACTTATATTGGAAAAAAATTGGGGGGTCAAATTTTACACGAATCTAATACATTCTCTCTGATGAGAATGTAAAAATATAGTTACAAACGAGATGAATCGTAATCGTGCCAGTCCCAATGATCGTTATTGCTATTGGTAAAAGTAATTGGATGCGAAATAGTTCCTATTACCCACCGATAGATGGGGAAGCTATCAGCATTCTCACAATCATCATCATCATCATCATAATTATTACTTTCCAATGGACTGGAAGTTTGTAATTTTTTCAATTTACCGAGCTCTTTCCTGCACGATGCACAAATTCTCAACTGCTTTGATAGTGTAGGGAATTTCGATATTAAGCCATCAGAAATACGTCGTGTATTTGAAGATTTGTGTTTCTTTTTCTGGAAAGGATTACAGCAAAAAGCAGTAAAATTTTTTTCATCAAGTTTAGCCATTTTAGGAGCCATAGTCTTAGACAAAAGAAATTTTATAAGCCAAAATAATAAAAACGTATAAATAAGACAAGAATAGATAAAAAGATACAAACCTGCATAAATTTAATAATCTGAAATAAAATTTCATAATAGAGTGAGTCGAGAATCATAACGGTCTATTATCCAGCAGATTCTCATGTTCTGTTGTGAGAATGATGATCGCTTCCCCCTCTATCGGTGGGTAATAGGAACTATTTCGCATCCAATTACTTTTACCAATAGCAATAACGATCATTGGGACTGGCACGATTACTGGGACATTCACCTCGTTTGTAAATATATTTTTACATTCTCATCAGAGAGAATGTATTAGATTCGTGTAAAATGTGACCCCCCCCAATTTTTTTCCAATATAAGTACAGAGAACTCATTGATACAATAAAAAAATCTTTTAGAGTGAAAATCCTGAGAAAAGGGGACACTACAATGTTCGAGAGCTAGCGTAACGGGTGTTTCGAGTTACTCGACGTTCATTTTGAAAGATAAAAAAGTCTCAGCCCACTTTTGGACCTTAAAGTTCTCAAAGGAAAAGACCTGAGCTTTCTTTTGAAACAAAAAAAAAAAAAAAAACCGCCGGTCCTTTTTAAAAAAAAAAATCAAAAATATTTTTAATTTACAAAAAGTCGGTCAAATTTTGGATTAAAAAATTTTTGTCTTTTTTTTTAAATATATTGAAGAAAAATCTGTCTAAAACGTGTTGGACAAAATTTTCTAAATGCTATAGGTTATTAGTTACATGGATCCGAAACAGGGGCTGTTTGACCAAAATCTCAAAATTTCTCCCCCTCCATCTCGGCAAGTTTTTGACCAATCTTGTTCAAATTTGGTGTGGTAATGTGACCAAACTTTTATTTTGATTCTCAGCCACGCGAAATTAATTGTATTTTCTAAATAAAGTTGGCTTGCAGAAGTTTAAATGTAAAGTCGGTTAAAATTCAAATCAAGTTCAGTAGATTATCCTGAGATATCAACAGGCAAAATTCGATTGATGGATGAGTAGGCTGTTAAAGTATATAAACAAATAATTCGATACACAATATTGATAAGGAACACACGAACAATTTCGACACCCTTCGTTTCCATTAAGTAACTTACTAATATAACACGTCAATATAACATACGAGATGAGACATAAATTATCATGAAATCATTTTCTTCAGCACAGAGATAACACAGCATAAATAAAAGTGGTTGCGAAGAGATCGTCTAACATAACTGACATACAGATTGTTGAGGTATTGAGATTCGGGCCAGGGATGTAGACAATTAATATGTAGGCATTTTCAGTCAGATCGAAAACAAATTTGGTTGCGACGATCTCTCTAGACGTAATTTGCTTGGTAAAATTATATAAAAACGCCATACTTCTGAAAACACAATAAAACGAACACCGACACATTATTACCAATCACTCGATTCAGTGCTATTATATAACTTTGTTCACTTTAATTTTAATTACCTGTTCAAGCCTCAAGCGAGAGAACAAAGCGTGACGCGATATTTGGCCTGCTGATTTGCCAATAGCTGAAGAATAGCTAACGCTTCTTTCTTCGTGAGCTCGCTCCTTACCCAGGTCTTGAACTTTTCCCCTCATTTCTTTTCCCCTAATTACAGTGATTGGTTCACGCAATGTCTCGTTGTGTCGTTCCATTTCCCCTTACGCTCTCAGCCCTTAAATCTCACTCATACCATCTAAATTAACGCTTCAGTAACTACTAGTCAATAGGACTAAACTTTGTGCAAGTTTGAGCCCGATCGAACGACATTGATTTCAAAAGTGGGTTCACTTGAAATGAAATCCCCCATATGTAAATTATAGAAAAAAACTGGCGGTGTTGCAACAAAAGGAAAATTAAAAAAAATTATTACAATATTACAATAATTTTTTCCACCCCCTTCTCCTGAAAGGAAATGGGTGTCAATTTTTTTTTAATTGTCTTAGTACCCTCTACAATATATATTTGAACCATCAAAATCGGTTGAGCTAATTTTGAAAAAACTGATTTTTTTAATTTTTAAAAACTTGTTTATAACTTTTGTAAAAATTTTTTTTTAACTTGGCACTTTGGATAAATTAGTTTCATAAAGAGAGAAATTTACCCCCTAAATATGAACCAAATCCATGCAGGGGCAGTTTCACCATGCTTATCCGGCTACGGCCTTTGGCGTATTTATTCCACTGTTTACCAAGTTGAATTTTTTTACAAGGATTTACCAAAATATTTAATTTTACAAGTTTCGTGTACTTTTATAATTTTCGTAAAATATGCCGCTTCAATCTTTAATCACTGGATTTTATCTACATGTTTGACACCTATATAAATGCAAGGAAAATGAAGATTCCTTTCATCGTAACGAATCGATTGACCTACCAGGTGTGTACATATGAAACCTGAATTTTTGTATAAAAAATACACTTTTATTGTATACAAATGATAAAGAATATTTTATTGAAAGTATGCTCCATCGCTAGCTATACATTTTTCCCACCTGTCTGGCAATTGGTGGATGCCACGCCAAAAAAACTGTTGCTCTTTCGAGGCAAACCAGTCATCGAGCCACTTTCGTACATTTTCGTAAGAAGTGAAGCGCTGCTCAGCAAGTGCGTGTCCCATCGATGTAAATAGGTAGTAATCGGACGGAGCCATGTCTGGTGAGTAAGCCGCATGCGCAAGTATTTCCCAACTAAATGCCTCAATCGTTTCCTTAACCAGTTTTTCTGTGTGTGATGGTGCATTATCATGAAGCAAAATCACTTTGTGTTGCCTTTTTTGATATTCTGGTCGTTTTTCACGCAAAGCCTGATTCAGATCGATCATTTGTTGTTGGTAGCGTTGAGTATTAACGGTTTCTCTAGGTTTTAGCAGCTCATAATATATGACACCCTTCTGATCCCACCAAACACAGAGCATTGTCTTCCGTCCAAAGCGATTTGGCCTTGCAGTCGAAGTCGATGGTTCGCCCGGAGTTACCCATGATCTTTTACGTTTAGGATTCTCAAAATATATCCATTTCTCATCGCCAGTCACAATTCGATGGAGAAATGACTTTCTTTTGAACCTGGTGAGCAGCATTTCGCAAGTGGTTTTTCGGTCTTCCTGCTGTCTTTCATTCAGTTCATGTGGAACCCATTTTCCCACCTTCTGGATCTTTCCAATGGCTTTCAAACGTATGGAGACGGCTTCTCGTGTCACATTTAATTGATCTGCGAGTTGTTGTTGCGATTGAGCATCATCCTCATCCAACAATGCTTGCAATTCGCTGTCTTCAAACTTTTTTGGTGGTTTTCCACGTTCTTCGTTTCTTGCGTCAAAATCGCCATTTAAAAATTTTTAAACCACTCAAAGCACTGTGACTTACCAAGAGCATGCTCGTCGTAAGCTTCGACAAGCATTCGATGCGATTTTGCAGCATTTTTCTTCAGATGGTAACAGAAAATCAATGCTGTCCGCAAATCAAACTTTCCGGGCACAAATTTTGAGATTTTTAACGCTATTACTAACTATACTATTGTATGAAACTTGTATTGTTGTGAGTCAAAAATCTTTGTCAGAGATGAGAACAACAAGATGGGGCCACTGTCGCGGTTTGACGGTAACTACATAGACAGGTAGAGCCATCTATTGGCAAATTCCGGTTTCATATTTACACACCTGGTATATGATTAATGCATTTCATTAAAAAATAATAATGTTATGGTTAATTGTATTATTAAAAATTGAACTCCAGGTCAAAATTGATGGTACACTTAAATGGCCCTCTCGATCCTGGTCAACTTTTGTCTAAACCTTTTTTTCGTAAATAAAGTACTGAAGATATATGATATTCTAATAAAGTATTAGAAGATACTTATATATTAATATGGATCACCCTGTATTTTAGAACAAAAACTTTAAACGCGTTTTTCTCGAAACAACGTTTTTCAACCTGGTCACGATGATTCAGAAAAAACTTTTGTATCGATCGGGCTGAAATTTGGATATGTCATTCTACACATATGTGTTCATTGTATGAACCAGAATTATAATTATTGATTAATATTTAAACCATTTTTAAAATAATTTGCGGTTAAAAAAAAGGTGAAAAATTTTCAAATCGGCCATTTTGTATTTATTTTTTTTCGGATTTTAACTATTCTGGTTCATGCGATAGCGACAAGTCTAATCTTTATAAACCTCATTGATTTTTGTGTTTCCGAGCCTCCAAACTTGAGATATCATGGCGACCAGTTTCTAAAATGGTTAACTTCCGGCAGTCATACCAGACAGATTTATCATTAAAAAAAAAAAATTTTTTTGTAATACTGTTTTATATCTATGTTACGTGCAAGTCCTCAAGAAAATATTTTTTATAATCCCTCAAACTTTTATCGAAATTCTTTTTAATTTTCACCTGCGAAACTAAGTCGACAAATTTCGCAAGTGAAGAGGCTAATTCCTAAGGTGCGTTATCAGCATCCCCGGTACCCCTTTTGTTCTTTCCTTCCGTACTCAGATCTATTCTTCCACATTCCTTTTTCCTTAAGACACTGACCTATTCAGTAATCAGTTTACTAATACTCAGCTGCTAAAATAATAGCATATAAATTAATTATATTCTATTTAATATGTACTCAATTGAAATTAAGTTTAAAAATAGAACTTAAATTCTTTCCGAAACACTAATACCAGTGGATATTGCAAAATTTCTCTCTGCTTACAATATTTTCAATTTGAAAAATTCCTGTTCATTTGCACAATGAAAAAATAAATTTTAAGAAAATTATAAAATTACACGAAACTTGTAAAATTAAATATTTTGTTAAACCACTGCTGTGGTGCAGTGCGGGAATCTCGGCAGCGAACGTCTCTAGAAGGACTGATATAAAATATCCCTTCTAGAGAAAAGAGTCAATGGGGGAGTCCTAGTAAACGATATTCTAATTACTACATCGGAATCGATGAGCATCTGTATTTCATAGTATAATTTGGATTGTAAAATTAGGGAATTCGTTATCAGGAAATACGCGTGTGCTCTCACGGTATCGGCCCTAAAGAAAAGGGATCTCCTTCTGAGTCCCCTTTTCCGCGAAATTCCGACAGACTCAAAACGCAAAGGTGAAGGGTCCAAACTCAAATCTCAAAACGAGTGGGAACCCTTTACTTAAACTTGTAAACCGGGATCATAGGAAAATTCATAGGGAAAGATGTTGAGATTTAATTGCTTTCATCCCTTCCGGTTTAAGGGATTACACCACCCTGGCGCGTGGGAAAATAGGTATAAAAATAATTATTTTTTTGACGCAGTGATAAATTATTTAAAATAATTGTTATTATACATATATACATAGTACTTTTATGTATAATTTGAATCAATGGTCAATTTAAAAAATTTTAAAATGGCGGAGATATGAGCCAATGAGTAGGACCCTTTTTTGAAAATCCTTGTTGATGGTGTACGTAGTTTCTCGATCAGGCATTGTTTGAAAAAAAAAATTTTTTTTGCTTATTTAGAAAGGTAATCGCTATCGTGTAACGTAGGGAAAAAAATTTAAAAATTTTTGGTAGAAATGACAAATGTTTAAAAAAAAATTTCTAATTTTTATAGAACTTTTGAGTTTAAAAAATTCATAACTTATGAACAGGGCACCCAATCAAAAAGAAAACCAACGTCACACGATAGACAATAGTATAAAGAACATGTGTTTAAAATTTTAACAAAATCGGTTGAGTAGATCTTGAGATATCGTGTACACCAGTTTGAAAAAAGTAGTTTCGAGAAAAACGCGAAAGAAAAAACAGTACGGCGCGAATGAGACCAAATCGCGAAAAGCTGGCTAGAACTATAAAATGTTCATAAACTGGGCCAAATTCTGTTATTCATTGGTTTTTGGTGTCGCTGATTACGAATCTGATGTCAAAAATTTCAAAAACAAAATGGCGGATCCAATATGGTGGACGAGTATGCTAAATAAATTTTTGATTATTTTCAAAATTGGTATAAAGGGGTTTTTTAAGTCGCTGATTACGAATCCGAAGTCAAAATTTTTAAAAAATGGCGGATCCAATATGGCGACGAATTTTTTATAAAATTGTTTATAAAATTTTGTTTATAAAGTAACAAATTGTTTATTGTCTTTCATGAATTTAATTAAAAAACGGTTTCTATCTATAAATTATTCATATCTAGTGCGAATCAATCGATGAATCACTGTCAATCTCCTTGAATCCATTTTCACTCACTTATTTGTTTATCAAAAATTCAATAAATTTTTAATGAATTGCTAACTTTCCCGGATAGGTGCTTCATTTCTTCTAGGTATTTGGGATTGAATCCAAGTATTTTTCGAAACCCGGTACTCTTCAAAAGAAAAAATTCTTTTTGTCATTTTTGATATTAAATAAAAAAATTATATGAATTTTTATTTTTTAAAATCTGGATCAAAATTTTTGCGTTGAATTTTATTAGCTTTCATTTTAAAAAAAACGTTCAAATTGGTTCAGAAATGGCTTCACAATATAAATTTGCCCGCGAAATCGTTTATGGACCACTGTGGGTCCGAGCGGAACCTGAGTTTCAGTGACGCGTTCATTTCTAATTGCTGTAACTTCGGAAATAGTTTGAATTTTGAAATGATTGAACGCTTAAAATATTCTTAAAAGTATAAACAATTTATGTAAACAAAAAAAAATCAATTTTCTGAAAATCTCATGGTGGTGTAACCCCTTAAAGCCATCTAGTGAACTTTTCGTATGACCCCAGTGAATGACAGCGAAGCGTGGGAGGGTTTAAGTGGCAAGTGAACACAGTGCTACGAACAAACCAAAGATTAGAGTTGTGGTTTACCCACGAAATTTAAGAATAAAGTTCAGCACAATAGGGAGGAATCGGATCTGTAAATGACCCTCCGCTTCATCCCTAGTGGTAGTTCATAAACTACACTAGGATAGGGTAAGAATAGAACATTGTATCGTTCCTACTTTATTATTGTTTCCTAGTTAATAGTATTCGAAAATATTCTTTTTACCACCAAAATAAATGTCCTTCAATCAACTGTAAATATTAAGAATGCCTATTGGGGATAATTTATAGAAATATAAATGGGGGTTGATTGAATAAATCAGATTGTTATATGGATTACCGGGTATCATTTATTGTCTCCCATTAGATGACATTTTCATCCTCGGACGAGGACAGGTGATTACTTACCCCACAAAATAACTAAGGAGATCGATTCTAAATCAATCTCTTCTTTTCTGTATTTCTCCGACCAAGCCTAAATTATCCTAATTTCTTTAGACCCAACTTGCTAGGATTTCTATTGGTTCGTTACATCTATATTCATGTGTGAAAAGTTAGAATCTGTAACACAAATTATAATTTGCAAAAAAAATTCTTAAAAAAAAGGTGAAAGCTTTGGTACTAATCCCTTAAGGCGTGCGATTAGAATTAGGTTTAGGATGGCGAACGTTCGATTCTCGGTGCTGCGAAATGTTTATAAAAATTACGTTTCTGTAGTGTACAGTGTTAAATGTAATATAGTAAGTTTATGTTACATTATATAAGTAATGTAAAAGTGAAAAATAATTAACTAAAAGTGCAGCATCATATCGCAGAAAATAATATTTTCCTTTTTTCGTACACTATTCAACATTTTCTTCGACTGTCGTTTAAAATTTCGACAACTGTGTTTAGATAATATAAAATCTGTTTGATAAAACCCACAATGTTTTAAATTTTCTGCGACTGTCACTTAAACTTTAAAATTTACATTTTAAATTTTTCTCAACTTTTGAATATATTTCAGACGATTATCTATTATGTTCTTGAATAATGAGTCGGAGTCATGCCTCTTTCATTTCAAACAGCCCTATCCGACTATTGGCAGAAGTAGTTGTCGCTTACGAGTACCACATTGGGGGTGGGGGTGAACTAATCCGTTGCCCTTAATAGCCAAATGAGCCCTTAACCCTCGGGCGGGCGCGGTGCTAATCCTTACACGAACGCAGTGTCTCCAGATCGTGGGATTTTTTGGCCCCCACCATACGACCAACGAGACAATGCTTTCTTTCTCTATCAATAGGTTCGTGACTGTTGCTAGAGGGAGAAAGCATGAGCTCGTGGGTCGTGTGGTGGGGGCCGAAAAATCCCACGATCTGGAGACACTGCACGAACGGGCGCGCCGCATTTGTGAGATTAAGAACTAGATTTCTGCTTAGGCTTGTAGGAAAGCTTATTAATTGAATTATTCATTTAAATATTTTTATATTTGATTTTCAAGAACAAAATTAGAACAAGATTTAACACTAGGCCGCGCCTATATTTATCTGTAAATCTATAGCACTGTGGCACTGGAAACACTATACTTATTCTCACAGATTAGGCGTGCCCGCCCGAGGGTTATTTTAGCATAGGTCCCACTTCAATTATATAAAATGTCGGTGTTAACTTCAGAGACTTTCGGTTTCAAAACATTCATATGTGAAAGGTACGACAAAAGTGCATTTTTTTAAATATTATGGTTTGACTCTCTATAAAATTGAATAAGTCAAAGTGCATTGATTTTCAGGAAATCTCTTTTCAAGATTTCATTTTGTGAAAATCCACTGAGAATCAGTGAAAAGTCACTGAAATTTTCAGTAATCGTCACTAGCCTGCTTAAAATTTCAGTGACCTTTCACTGATTTCTAGTAGATTTTTTCACTAATTAAAATTGTGAGAAAAGCAGGGCCGTGTGTGAAGGGGGGGTGGGGGTTCAAACCCCCCATAGACAAATTAAAATTAAAAATAAGATTTTATTTAACATCAAAGACGATCGTTTGAAGGAAATTTTTTTATTGTAACATATGAATTAATCATAAAAATATTTCGTTCTTTGTATTATCTAAAGCGTTGTGAATATTAAAACGACAAGCAAATCGATTAATTATATGTAATTTATTGGAAAAAAGTTCCACCCCCCCCCCAACATAAATTCCAGCGCACGGCCCTGGAGAAAAGAGTCACCGAGAATCTGTGATATTTCTTTGATTACACAGGCATACAAAAAAAAGTGTTCAGTTACAAAAAGAGTCGAAACTTGTCGAAATAAGAAATTTTGGAATTTTCTGCTTACCAGTTTTTTTTTATTTGAGTAGGAATTTTTTGTTTATGACAAATTATTCCAAGTAGGCCACCAAACCATAAATCAAAAATCGTTTTTTTCGTTGTAAAATGCATTTTTATATAGCCTTAATATATAAAAAGAATCCTCCCGATCTTACACAAAAATTTTTTTTTTGCAAAATTTATCAATTAAAATTGAATGTAATATCATGATTGAAATTTTTCTTTTTAACGTCGAAATAGATTTTGATAATTTTTATATTGAAACAGTTTAAAAACTTATGTACATTCTACAAATTTTTCTTCAGAATATAAAAACATTGAATTTGTTTAAAAAATATCACTTGCTTATAAACAAATTGTACCTTTCTTCTCGTAAATGAATTTTTCTTTATATCATTCTATTATATTATATTTATTTTTTTATAAATAATTCATATTTTAAAAACAAATTCAATGTTATTATATTCAGAAAAAATATTTCAGGAATGTTTATGTTTTTAAACAGTTTCAATGTAAGAATCATCAAAATACGTTTCACCGTTCACGAGAAAAATTTTAATCATTTTAATCATTTTCTCAAACATTCAATTTTCATTGTTAATAACTTTTACAAAAAGAAAAAAAAATAAGTTGTGACTAATATCTGGAGGATTCTTTTCATACATTAAGGCTATATAAAAATTCATTTTACAGCGAAAAAAATGACTTTTGATTTATGGTGACCTACTTGGGATAATTTAATATAAACAAAAAATTCAAACTGAAATAAAAAAGAACTGATAAGCAGAAAATTCTAAAATTTTGGATTTTAACTTGTCTACCAATACTATTATATAATGCTATGCAGGTTGCTTTTTTGGAACCGCATATTGTTTTTCTGTGTGCCTGTATTATTTACCGATTCACGTTTAGAGAGCATCAAAATTTAGACAGTACATATACGTATACGCCTGGTTTTTTTTTCAGAACGGCAGGATATTTCATCTCATCTTTTTTTTCTTAACAAAGAAAAACATTCTAATCTGCGAAATGTTCTTATATATACTGCATACGCCAACCCTAGAAAATCCCTTCGGCAAGCATCACATCCATAAATCACGGTATTTTTTGCAGCCATTGTTGCCCTGTCAGAGAATCTTCTCAAGCATAGAAAAACTGTGTCAAGAAAAAAGGTACATGGAAGACACTGGACTTCTCATGTGACCTTAGAGTAAAACCGAAAAGAGCAGCCAAAGAGAATAAGAGAATGGACGTTCCAAGCCACCGAACACTTGTAACGATTAATCAGCTTTGGGAGGACGCGCCTCCCCGAGAGGTTGTCGTCACTTCCAGAAGATATCCTGTGGTGACATCACACTATACTTTATAGGCTGTCATGTTACGTTTTGCGGTTCACTATGATATGCGTGTTCGACTGCGGTCGTAATTCTACGCTAATACTAATCCTACGTTAATGATGTTGGAGCATTTTAAAAACACTAAAAATTGATGTAGATTCACTCAAATCCGCCATTTTGTTTACATATTTTCAATACGCGATTTTTGAGGCCACAAAAATAATGTGTTCAAAGTGTCGTTTAGCCAAAGAAGTTTTTTGATTGCGCGACAGAGGCTATTTCTTTTTTTCTTAAAAAAATAAATTTGTTTGGCTAAAACGGGAATTTCGACAAGTGTAGTGACGCGGGTGAGAGGGGTGCGGGTGAGCAGTACTTACATTTTGCCAAGTCCCTATCCAAGTAAAAGAGACACAAAACTTCACTAGAAGGGTGCTTCACTCACTGAGAAAAATTTTGCGAGTCTTATTGTGCACTGCAAAATCCGGGCACTTACGAAACTTTCGTGTAAAAAAATAAGTTTGATAAATCGCGTATAAAGTTACTAGACCTGTCAGCTGTTTCGAAACGACGCCAAGTGACAATTACTCCAAACGAAACAGCTGACAGGTCTAGTAACTTCATACGTGATTTAGCAAACTTATTTTTTTACACGATTTTCCTAAGTGCTCGGGTTTTACGGTGCATAATAAGACTCGCAAAATTTTTCTCAATGAGTGAAGCAACCTTCGAATGAAGTTTTGTGCCTCTTTTACTTGGATAGGGACTTGGAAAAATGTAAGTACTGCTCACCCGCACCCCTCTCACCATCGTCTCTACACTTGTCGAAATTCCCGTTGTAGCCAAACAAATTTATTTTTTCAAGAAAAAAAATATAACCCCTGTCGCGCAATCGAAAAAACATCTCTGGCTAAACGACACTTTGAACACATCATTTTTGCGGCCTCAAAAACCGCGTATTGAAAAGATGTGAACAAAATTGCGGATTTTAAGGCATTCTACAGATTTCGATATTTTTTTGTGTTTGTTTACATTTTTTCGTCCAATGTTCCAACAGGCTTAACGCTTTGATCTCACTAGGTTAGGTGGGTTTGGAAATTTTAAAAAATCTATTTTTTTGTCTTATTAAATAGTACAACATGTCTAGAATATTTTCCCAAAATTTTTATTCGATCGGAGTAAAATTCTAAGAGATAGAGCCTTCGAAAGTTTCGTCCATCAGACCATGTCAACCTGCGCGTCGCAGGCTTCAACTTCAATCACGTTTTTCTCGAAACTCTGTTTTTCAAGTCGGTTTTGTCATGATTTCTCCAAAAGTTATAAACCGATCTTGTTTAAATTTTGTACACTTCTTCAAGATAACATTATCTAGTGCTTGAACGAAGGATTTTGTTTATCATAACTAATTGGTATAACAAGGCAATACGTGGTGCAAATTTTACTAAAAAATGGGACTTTTTGTTCGCAACTCTGCCAAAACTTCAAAGTTTAATTTTTTTCTTTCCTTCGTCCAAGCACGATCTATACACATCAACTAACAGAAAATATTTGGCAGTGGGCTGATACTCAAAACTGAAAGTGACGGAAATGTTGACTCATGCCGCGTAGGGCGCTGGCTGTACTTTTAGACCGACTTTAAATTAAATGCATGAGGAAATATAACTTTTATTTATTTTAATTATTAAAACACGTTTTCTGCAAATATTTATCTTGGGAAAATATTTTGTAGTATTTTAAATATCCAATAAATTAATAGATACTAATGAAAAAGTGAATAAAGAATGATTTTTATGATACACTCATCTACCGATTAAGGGTACTCCGATCCACGGCACTTTTCACGCTTGGCTGATTCTGCGTCCCCCCCCCCCCGAGCGTCCCTTGATAGTCTATATTGAAGAGCCGCGCGTGCTGCGCTCAAAAAGTCAGTGCCTTAATGCGTAGCCTGCGTAGTATAGGAATTAGCGAATCTCAGATTCTACATATATAGTCCTGAGTGGTGACGTAAAAGTGCTCGCTGGATCCATTTTAATTTCGTTCGATTTTAGGCACTCTACCCCCGAGAAGTGCTGTGGATCGGTAGATCAGTGTATAAGAATACACTTCTTACAAAGTATCAATAATTCGACAAAAATATTAAAATATAAAAAAAATATTTTTATACAAAAATATTTTTAGCATTGACATGTGTAAATATCGTAAACTATGAAAGTAGTAAATTTCAATTAAACAAATTTTTTTGAAATGTATATTTATTATTGAAATTTAAATTATAAAACTTCATATTTCTTTTTGCTTCGATATGATAAACCCCTAAAAAATGAAGAAGTCTATAAAAACTAATCATGTTGTAAAAAATACCTATTGTTACAAATATGTCGAATATTTTCAACAATTTATATTATAAAGAATAGGATTTATAGAATAAATAAATGTTATAAAATTATAGAATTAAAAAGTGTATATAACGATATTTAAATCGTAATAAGTATATACAGTATAAAGAAAAACTAGCTGTCAAGTTGTATCAACTTTTGTGCTCATTCATTGAGCACTTTGCTTCCTGTAAGCAAATATGATTTGCTTCTTCATAGATGAAGCATTAAATATTCTTTAAATCAACATTAAATTTTGATTATTTGAGATGTTATATTCGAAAAATTCATTTTCGACAATTACAATAAAGCAATATAAAGCATAACTTTCTTATTTTTCAATGAAATGCAATAATCTTGTAGGTCAATCGATTCGTATGGACCCAAGGAATCTTCATTTCTCTTACATCAGCTTTCAATTTTTACTATAATATTTGAGAACTTATATTCGAAAAATTGATTTTTAAAAAATTAATCAAACATAACATTCTTAGTTTTCAATGAAATGCATTAATCATATAGGTCAATCGATTAGTCTGAACACAAAGAATCTTCATTTCCCTTACACCAGCTTAAAATTTTTATTATTTCAGAACTTATATTAGAAAAATTAATTTTTAAAAATACAATTAACCATAACACCCTTATTTTTTAATGAAATGCATTCAACATATAGGTCAATTGATTCGTTTCGATGAAAGGAATCTTCATTTTCCTTACATCAGCTTTAAATTTTGAATATTTGAGAACTTATAGTGGAAAAATGAATTTTACGAAAATTATAAAAGTACATGAAACTTGTAAAATTAAATATTTTGGTAAACCCTTGTAAAAAAATTCATCTTAGTAAATAGTGGAATAAATATGCCAAATTTCATCAATTTATCTATACGCGTTCTATAGATATTGCAGGATCGTTAAAAGCATGACGCACACACACAAATACGTAAATACATACATCCGCACAATTTTTTAGGACATCATATTAGATATATTCCACTTAAAACATGTTCAAAAAAACCTTTTTTTAGAAACTGGATTTTTGTCACCACTACAAAGCTTCCTCTATGAGGAGGTAATACATAATTATTTATGTATTTTAATTATGTATACACATAATTTATATAAATTTTAAACATTTTATACAGGTACATTGGCGAATTTTAAAAATTAAGGGGTTAGTACCAAAGAAAATTTTTGAAAAATCGAGTTTCTAAAAAGCGCAAATTCTTATAATAAATATATGTAGAATTGTTGGGTTAATCGTTATTTTGGTCATAAATATCGAGAACAGGTCGAAAAACGCAAAACAACGTAAGCATCTCGAACGCGCTGAACGTGCATTTGGTGCGCGTTTAAAGCAAATGACTTTGAAAATTGAATTCAAGGTCAAAATTTATGGTACAGTTCAATGGCCCTCTCGATCCTGGTCAACTTTTGTCTGAACCATTTTTTCGTAAATAAAGTATTTTAGAAGATACTTATAGATTAATATGGATCACCCTGTATTTTAGAACAAAAAATTTAAACGCGTTTTTCTCGAAACAATTTTTTTCAACCTGGTCGCCATGATTCAGAAGAAACTTTTGTATCGATCGGGCTGAAATTTGGATATTTTATTCTACACATATGTCTTCATCGCATGAACCAGAATCATAATTATTCATTAATATTTAACCTTATTTTTAAACAATTTACGGTTAAAAAAAAAGGTGAAAAATTTCGAATTCTGCCATTAGGTATTTTTTTTTTCGGATTTTAACTATTCTGGTTCATGCGATAGTCACAAGTCTAATCCTTATAAATCTCGTTGATTTTTGTGTTTCCGAGCCTCCAAACTTGAAATATCATAGCGACCAGTTTTTAAAATAGGTAACTTCCGGCAGCCATACGAGCCAGATTTATCATTTAAAAAAAAAAAAGAAAAAATTTTTTGTCATAGTGTTTTATATCTATATTCATGTGTGAAAAGATAGAATCTGTAATATAAATTTTAATTTGAAAAAAAAAATTCTTAAAAAAATGGTGAGAACTTTGGTACTAACCCCTTAAGGGGTTAGGTAGGTAATAATTAATAAAACTAGCTGTGAAGTTGTATCAACTTTTGTACTCATTCAATGAGCACTTTGCTTCCTGTAAGCAAATATGATTTGCTTCCTCATAGAGGAAGCATTAATTATTCTTTACATCAACATTCAATTTTGATTATTTGAGAAGTTATATTCGAAAAATTCATTTTCAAAAATTACAATAAAGGACAATTTTCTTATTTTTCAATGAAATGCATTAATGTCATAGGTCAAGCGATTCGTTTCGACGCAAGGAACCTTTATTTTCCTTACGTCAGCTTTGAATTTTGAATATTAGAGAAGTTATAGTTGAAAAACAAATTTTTCAAAATTAAATAGATCAATAATTTTGTTATTTTTCAATGAAATGAAATAATATTATAGAGCAATCGATTCGTTTCGATGCAAGGAACATTTATTTTCGTTACGTCAAGTCAAAATTTTGATTATTTGAAAAGTTATAGTCGAAAAATTAATTTTTGAAAATACAATTAACCATAACTTTGTTATTTTTTAATGAAATGCATTAATAACATAGGTCAATCGATTCGTTTCGACACAAGGAATCTACGTTTTCCTTAGATCATATTTGAATTTTGATTATTTGAGAAGTTATAGTGAAAAAATGAATTTTAAGAAAATTATAAAAGTACATAAAACTTGTAAAATTAAATATTTTGTTAAACCATTGTAAGAAATTCAACTAGGTGTATAATGAAATAACTATGTAAAATTTCATCAATTTATCTCTTCGCGTTTTCAATAAATTGCTGGATCGTGACACACACACACACACACA
>CAJFCO010018432.1:68728-84871 GCA_904066015.1 Synergus gifuensis | reverse complement strand
CACACACACATCCGGACAATTTTTCAGGACATCATGTTAGATATATTGACATTAAAATATGTTGAAAAAAACCTTCTTTAGGAAACTGGATTTTGTCACCACCACAAAGCTTCCTCTATGAGGAAGCAAAAAGGGGTATTTTTGCTAATTTTTTTTTAAATATTAAATAAAATATTTTATTAAAACAATTTAGAATATTAAAAATACATATTTAAAAAAAATGTTCTGAAATTTTCCTTTGAAAATTTTTAAAATTGAGCCGTTGGGACCTCATTTCCCTTGAAGCCTAAAAAAAAAGTGCTCTCGGCGTGGACATGATAACTTATGACTCGTTCATCTAAAATCAAAAAACCAAATATTTTATTTTAGTACATGTATAAAACTCGTACTTGAACGAAGGAAAAAATAAAAAATTGAAATTTGAATTTTTGGCTGAGTTGTAAACAAAAATCCCATTTTTTGGTTAAATTTTCACCATGTATTGTTTTGTAAAATTAGTTGTATTAAGAGAAGAAAAAAATCTCTCGTTCAAGCACTAGACAATGTTATTTTGAGGAAATGTACCAAATTTGAAGAAGATCGGTTCATAACTTTTCGAGAAATCGTGTCCACCGACTTCAGAAATAGAGTTTTGAGAAAAACGCGATTAAAGTTCAAAGAAAATTTTTTTTAACTTACATAGAATCATCGATTCCAGCACCATGAAATAAAGAACCTGCTGCAGCGGCAATATCCAGGGCATCTTTTTGCTTTTGTCTGTGACGAATTTTTGCTTCTCGGGTTGAAGCGTTAGCTTTTTTTCGGAAATGAGTATTCGGCTCTCATTTTCTTTTTGGGCATACTCGTTGCTGTTTCGACCCAGTTTTAAATCCATGCCGTGCATAAAAAGCAACAAAACAGAGATTCCTTCGTTGAAAGTGCAAACAGCGACAAATGCAGCAATCTCGACTACTTTTGAACCAGCAGGAAGTATTTCTGGAGTAATTTTCCAAATTAACTGGTTCAAACTTTCATTATTATTTTGTGTAAAGCCACCAACACACCGCTCCAAAAGATCTTCTTTGCTGAGTTCTTCATAAATGGACTTCATAGCTGATGAAACCTCACTTGGTTATAGCTGATGAAACCTTACTTATGGTTACAATTTAAAGACACTTACGTATAAGTTAAGTTAATAAGTTAATAGCTATAAGTTAATAGGTAACATATAAGTTAGGTATAAGTTAATAGGTATAAGTTAATAGCTAGTCGGTGTCGCGCCTAGGACTTGCACTTAAAAATGTTCAATTCGAGTTCAATGAATGTCTGAGCATTCACTAAAGTGTTCTCGAGAGTTTGTTTATGGCACCTGAGACAATATGCGACCACAGTCCCATTTTCCAGGTTTCAGGTATAGGAATATAAAATTCGTTGGATGCGCGGGGCTCCGCGAATCGCAATTGTCCCTGAGGCGGCAGATTCACAGCTCGAGAGATGGCGAACTCTGGTACTTGGCGGGAGTACTGTCAATATTCGAATTCCAGACATCCTTCCTTCACTCTTAATTGCTTGATTCCTTCAGAGTGACAACCTTCGAGTGTTCCGATTGGCTCGAGATTTACATGTTAAGACAAAGCTCGCAAAAACGAAGGTTAGAAATAATAATAATTAATTTCGAGAGTGCTCTGGGTTTGCGCAGCGGGACTCTCTCTCTGTCGGCCATATTGCCGAGCGCAATTCAAAGTAGTTAGTGTCTCCGGTGCCGGCTGTTAGCTAAACAGTGTGTCCAAAAATAACCGAACTTTTTGGATATAGAATAAAATACACATTATATTACCTTCGAAAGTTATTATTTATTCAAAATAGGTTCCATTAGACTGAATACAACGATTGGAACGATCAACCAACGCATGCATAGATTTTCTTATGTCATTGATAGAAATGTTCTTCAGCACCTCTGTTCCGGCTGCTTGAATGGCTGGGATATCATCATAAAATGCTCCTTTCATCTTGGTTTTCAATTTTGGAAATAGAAGATAGTCACATGGTGATAGATCAGGTGAATACTGAGGGTGGTTGATGAGAGAAATCCGTTTTTTCATCAAAAATTCGTTCACTTTTTTGGTCTTGTGAGGTAGTGCATTATCGTGCAATAAAAACAGCTGTTTTCCTGCTGGATATTCAGGTCTAACACGACCAATTCTTTTCCACAAACGATGTAAAACGCCTAAATAGTATTCTCCATTAACAGTTCGACCTTCTGGAACAAATTCCTTGTGGACAATACCCTTTGAATCATAAAAAGTAATCTACATTGTCTTGATTCGAGACTTCTGAAAACGCAATTTTTTTGGTTTTGGCTCGCCTTTGGTCTTCCATTCAGCAGATTGACGCTTAGTTTCAGGGTCATATTTAAAACACCATGTCTCATCACCAGTTATGATCGAATCAAGAAAGTCTGGATCGTTTTCAGCAGTTTCAACAATGTCTTTGCAATGCTCCACACGAGCGATTTTTTGGTCTTCATTTAATTCATGTGGAACAAAACGGGCACAGATCTTTCTTTTACCCAAATCTTCAGTTAAAATTCTCCAAATAGTGTTTTACTCGTATTTAATTCCTCAGCCAACATTCTCGTAGTAAAATTTGCATCGATACCAATGATTTCACGGACTTTTTCCACAAATTCAGCACGATTACTAGCTTCTGAACGACCTGGCCTTAGGTTGTCATTTAAATCCTCACGACCATTTTTAAATCGTGTAAACCACGTATAAACTTGAGTACGACTCATACAATCATCATCATAAACTTTTTTCATCAATTCGTATGTCTCAGCGAATTTTTTTTCAAGTTTAACACAAAATTTTATATTTGCTCTTTGTTCCATTTTTGTTTTGTAACATTAGCACACTTTTTCTTGTATTGAAATGGCTGTAACTTTAACATCTGTCATCCGATTTAAATGAAGTTAGGTGCGTTTGAAAGAGGATGAATGTATCTTTTTTATGCTGTAAGTTTTTAATAGATGGCGCTGCATGTTGTGTGATATAAACATAAAGTTCGGTTATTTTTGGGACACACTGTGTATGTTATTAATGCATTTCATTAAAAAATAACAAAGTTATGGTTAATTGTATTTTCAAAAATTAATGTTTCGAATACAACTTTTCAAATAATCAAAATTCGAAGCTGACGTAGGAAAATAAAGGTTCCTTACGTCGAGACGAATCGATTGGTCTATAATATTATTTCATTTCATTGAAAAATAACAAAATTATTGATCTATTTAATTTTGAAAAATTCGTTTTTCTACTATAACTTCTCTAATATTCAAAATTCGAAGCTGATGTAAGGAAAATAAAGGTTCCTTACGTCGAGACGAATCGATTGACCTATAAGATTAATGCATTTCATTGAAAAATAAGAAAATTGTGCTTTATTGTAATTTTTGAAAGTGAATTGTTCGAATATAACTTCTCAAATAATCAAACTTTAATGTTGATGTAAAGAATAATTAATGCTTCCTCTATGAGGAAGCAAATCATATTTGCTTACAGGAAGCAAAGTGCTCATTGAATGAGCACAAAAGTTGATACAACTTCACAGCTAGTTATATTTGTAACAATAGATATTTTTCACAACATGATTAATTTTTATAGACTTCTTAAGTTTTTACTGGTTTATCATAACGATGCAAGAGGAAATGTGAACTTTTTAAATTTGTTTTTGATACATTTTCAAATATTTTTAAAATCGTTTAATTAAACTTTCCTCACGTGATAAATGTCTAATACAACATTCTAATAAATTGTACGGATGTAGGGTATATTGGCATCACCAATATCTCAAAACTTGCCAAAGGATTTTTCAAAATATTGAATTTAAAAATTTTTATGTATATTTTGAATTTTTGTAAAATTGATTTTTCGACTATAACTTCTCAAATAATGAAAATTCAAAGGTAATGTTCAGGAAAGAAAGATTCCTTGCTTCGAGAAGAATCTACTGACCTGTATGATTAATGAATTTTATTGAATTTTAAGAAAATTATGATTATTTTTAATTTTGAAAAATTTCATTTCTAAATGCTTCCTTTATGAGGAAGCAAATTTATTTGCAACATTATCATAATGAGGAAGCAAAGTGCTCAAAAAATGAGCACAAAAAAATAACAATATAGTTAAATGGAACACCCGAGGTCGAATTCACAGCTAGTTTATGTTTGGTATTCAACAACAACATAAACGACATTGTTCCGGACTACGAAAATATATAAAGGTTATGAGGTTTAGGAGAAGAAACTGTCAAAATCGTTCAATCGACTCCATTGTATTTTTGATAAGATCAGAAGGATAAATTGGTTTAATTATATTTTTTTTTGTTTACAGTGGAGCACGATATGTCGAATAATGAGGCAGTTGCACTGCATATGGTAGTTCATTTCCTTCAATAACCCAAATAGCGCCATTCTCGCCTTTCTCAATCATTTCCGCCATACCTTCAGCGACTGTCTCTGGGCTGAATAAAAAATAAAAATATAAAAATAACGGCAAGTAGAAATTTGTCATAATTTACATAAAATCTTTTTACATATTTTACTTACGGCTGCACAGGATACATTGACAACACTTTAAGAAACTGTTCCCGGTTGATAAGATCCAAAGATTTTTTATGCGCATCAAGAACCATACGTGTTTTTGTTACTCCAGGACATATTGTGAGTATACGTACACCTGTTTTTTCGTAAAAGTCCTATAAATATATTGGATATTGTTTCAAACATTTTCTTCTGCGAGTGATAGTTTTCGAGAGAATCTAATATATCGATTTTTATTTATAAAAAACCCACATACCATGGCTCTTCACATTCTCAATAGAAATCATTGTAAAAGAAAATTATTATAAAGGGAATGGCAAAGGAATATGACAAAGGGAATGGCAAAGGGACTGGTAAAGGGAAATGGCAAATGGAATGACAAAGGTAAATGGCAAAGGGACTGGTAAAGGGAAATGGCAAATGGAATGGCAAAGGTAAATGGCAAAGGAAATGGTAAAGGGAATGGTAAAGGGAAATGGAAAAAAGAAATGGCAAAGGGAATGGTAAAGGGAAATGGTAAAGAAAAATCGCAAAGGGAGTGGCAAAGTGAATGACAAAGGGAATGGCAAAGGGAATGGTAAAGGAAAATGGCAAACGGAATGGCAAAGGGAAATGGCAAATGGAATGGTAAAAGGAATGGTAAAGGGAAATGGCAAAGTGAATGGTAAAGGGAAATGGTAAAGTGACTGGCAAAGGGAATGGTGAAGGGAATGGTAAAGGGAAATGTCAAAGGGAACGGCAAAGGGAATGGTAAAGGGAAATGGCAAAAGGAATGGCAAAGGGAATGCTAAAGGGAAATGGTAAAGTGACTGGCAAAGGGAATGGTGAAGGGAATGGTAAAGGGAAATGTTAAAGGGAATGGCAAAGGGAATGGTAAAGGGAAATGGCAAAAGGAATGGCAAAGGGAATGGCAAAGGGAATGGCAAAGTGATTGGTAAAGGGAATGACAAAGGGAAATGGTAAAGGAAAATGCTAAAAGGAAATAGCAAATGGAAAATTGGATGTTAAAGAGAATGGTAAAGGGTGAAAAGCGTAAGTAGGTACCAAACAAAAACGAATGGAGATACGATTGTAATCTTTGTATCATTGATTTTCTCGGAAACTATCATTCAAAGAAAAAAATATCTCAAACAAAAAATATGTATTTCGATGAGATCTACAACTTTTGTTTGAGATATTTTTTAAAATTTTGCATATTAGCTGAGATAATCGCAAAAAACCATTATTTTATTGGGTTTTCATGGTATCTCTCATTAAATTACAATTTCCACCAGTTTTCACTATCATTTTCGAAATCAGCGCATCAAAATACGTAAGCATACGCAGTTTCAACTAAATCGGAGGTAACCACTATTGGAAACTTCACCTAACACATTCCCGCCTACATTAATACTACGGCAGAGTATACAATTTCATTAAATTTTGGTACTTGTACTATATTTTTTATTTTGAAAAAGTATTAGGTGCGCAACTTTGCTTCCGCCGTTTTCTGATAGATGACTGCAGCGGTAAGTGCCGGTTGAAATATGCAGTTCAAAAATTTCATACAGTAAGCTTGGACATCTGTCAACATAACGACAGCACCACTTTAGTGAATTTGTGTTTGCATCAGAAGTGTATTCTTGATCAAAGATGTCAGTTTTCGAGCCAAATTCTCGTCATTTGCGGGAAGTGTTGCTTTTCTGCTTTCATTTGAAGAAAACTGCGGCTGAGGCTCATCTAATGCTCTCAAGTGCTTACGGTGAGGCTGCTCTTAGTGAAAGAATGTTTCGTGAGTGGTTTCAACGCTTTAAGAGCGGTGATTTTGATGTCGAGGACCAGCATGGCGGCGAAAGAGAAAAAATTTGCGAAGATTCCGAACTGGAGGCATTACTTGCTGAAGACTCGTGCCAAACGCAAGGAGAATTAGCAGAATCATTGGGAGTCACTCGAAAAGCAATTTTGCAGCGCCTCAAAGTCATGGGAATGATTCAGAAGCAAGGAAATTGGGTTCCGTACAAATTGAAGCCGAGAGATGTTGAACGGCGTTTTTTTTCTAGTTAACAGCTGCTTCAAAGACAGAATCGGAAGGTATTTTTACATCGGATTGTAACCGGCGACGAAAAATGGGTCCACTACGATAATCCCAAGCGCAGAAAATCATGGGGAATGCCCGGACATGCCTCCACATCGACGCCCAGACCGAATATTCACGGTGCCAAGGTTATGCTCTGCATTTGGTTGGACCAGCTCGGTGTGATGTATTATGAACTGTTGAATCCGAGTGAAACCATCACAAGGGATCGGTATCGAACGCAATTGATACGTTTGAGCCGATCATGGAAGGAGAAACGGCCACAGTACCAAGAGAGACACGATAAAGTTATCCTGCAACATGACAATGCTCGGCCACATGTCGCAAAACCCGTCAAGACATACTTGGAAACCCTAAAATGGGAAGTCTTACCCCACCCGTCGTACTCTCCAGACATTGCTCCTTCCGACTACCATTTGTTCCGATCGATGGCACATGGCTTAGCTGAGCACCATTTCCTCTCTTATGAAGAAGTTAAAGAATGGATCGATTCGTGGATCGCCTCAAAAGACGCAAAGTTTTTTTGAGATGGTATCCGACAATTGCCCGAAAGATGGCAAAAAGTAGTGGCTAGTGACGGACAGTACTTTGAACCATAAATAGGTAATCACATTTTAAGAATAAAGCCGCAAATTTTGGAAAAAATCGGCGGAAGCAAAGTTGCACACCTAATATATTAATTGTAATCTTCATTTAAAAAATTGTTAAAGTTCAAATGCTAATTTCTGTTATAAAATAAATTTTTTGGGCTATAATGAAGAAAAACAGTATAAATGAATATATAATGTTACCAAAAATTTTAATAACATTTCCCAGTTTTATTTTGTAAAAATTTTATTAATATTCATTTACCTTGATACCCATAGAAAATCCTAAAACGGCGCTCTTCGTGCCAGAATATATTGGAAGTCCTTCGATTGGTTTTAAACTAGTAATAGAGGCAACATTAAGGATTGTTCCTCCTTTTCCATTTTTATGCTTCCCCATGTAATCAGAGAAGGTATTAGATTTGTGAAAAATTTAACCCCACAGTTTTTGTCAAATGTCCACGTTTTGGGACCCTCTGAACCCGAAAAACATGTTTTTACGAACCGATTGGATTTTCCTTTGGTATACTCTTTTAGTACCCTAAAATGAAGGTCAAGTTCGTTGGCCAGCCATTTTGGATAAAAATTCAAAAAGTTGGAGCAT
Organism: Synergus gifuensis; assembly: GCA_904066015.1. Taxonomy (NCBI): domain Eukaryota; kingdom Metazoa; phylum Arthropoda; class Insecta; order Hymenoptera; family Cynipidae; genus Synergus; species Synergus gifuensis. The sequence goes on along the minus strand of CAJFCO010018432.1, from coordinate 77,027 downwards.
TTTGAAAAATTTTTAAACCACTTTTTTTTAATCTAAAAATTCTAATGACGTATGTTCGTAGTATTAAAAAAGTCGAACAATTTTTCTTAACGACTTTTTTGGATAAAAAACAATTGAATGACATAACATTTTGAAAATCCAAAAAAATGAAAGAAAACTTAAATTAGAAGCCAAAAAACGCACAATATGAAAAAAAAGTCTAAAGATGAAAAATGTTTCTTTTTGAACGCACTATAGGATCCGCATAACAACTTTTTGAATTTCCTTAAAGAATCGAAAATTCAAATTTTGAGTCAAAAAACGCGAGGTGCAGAGAAAATGATAAGAAACATAATTATTCGTCTTAAAAAGATCTACAAGTTCTACTTTGGCCATTTTTCAATAGGATTAGTTTACGTTTTAATCGCGAAAAATATTGTTAGAGCCGAGCGCGAAGCGCGAGTACCCTGATGAGAATGTGCTCGTTAAGGTCGACAGAACCTTATGTAAATTAGTTAACTTTTGTACTCAAAGCTGTAATTTAATTTAATTTGAATTTAATTTAATTAAATTTTAAAAAATATATAAAAATATAAATTACAAAAATAAACTAGCTGTGAAGTTGTATCAACTTTTGTGCTCATACAATGAGCACTTTGCTTCCTGTAAGCGAATATCATTTGCTTCCTCATAGAGGAAGCATTAATTATTCTTTACATCAACATTAAATTTTGATTATTTGAGAAGTTATATTCGAAAAATTCATTTTCAAAAATTACAATAAAGCACAATTTTCTTATTTTTCAATGAAATGCATTAATCTTATAGGTCAATCGATTCGTCTCGACGCAAGGAACCTTTATTTTCCATACGTCAGCTTCGAATTTTGAATATTAGAGAAGTAATAGTTGAAAAACAAATTTTTCAAAATTAAATAGATCAATAATTTTGTTATTTTTCAATGAAATGAAATAATATTATAGAACAATTGATTCTTCTCGATGCAAGGGACATTTATTTTCCTTATGTCAAGTCAAAATTTTGATTATTTGAAAAGTTATAGTCGAAAAATTAATTTTTTAAAATACAATTAACCATAACATCCTTATTTTTCAATGAAATTCATTAATCTTATAGGTCAATCGATTTGTCTCGACGTAAGGAACCTTTATTTTCCTTACGTCAGCTTCGAATTTTGAATATTATAGAAGTTATAGTTGAAAAACTAATTTTTTCAAATTAAATAAAACCATAACTTTGTTATTTTTCAATGAAATGAAATAATATTATAGACCAATCGATTCGTCTCGATGCAAGGAACATTTATTTTCCTTACGTCAAGTCAAAATTTTGATTATTTGAAAAGTTATAGTCGAAAAATTAATTTTTGAAAATACAATTAACCATAACTTTGTTATTTTTTAATGAAATGCATTAATAATATAGGTCAATCAATTTGTTTCGACACAAGGATTCTACGTTTTTCTTACATCATCTTTGAATTTTGATTATTTGAGAAGTTATAGTGAAAAAATGAATTTTAAGAAAATTATAAAAGTACATAAAACTTGTAAAATTAAATATTTTGTTAAACCATGGTAAGAAATTCAACTAGGTGTATAATGAAATAACTATGCAAAATTTATCAATTTATCTCTACGCGTTTTCAAGAAATTGCTGGATCGTGACATACATCGGTACACACATACACACACGCACACACGCACACATCCGGACAATTTTTCAGGACATCATGTTAGATATATTGACCTTAAAATATGTTGAAAAAAACCTTTTTTAGGAAACTGGATTTTGTCACCACCACAAAGCTTCCTCTATGAGGAAGCAATAAAATGAATTAGCGCGAAATTTTTTTCCGATTCTCAATAATTATTGTCTTTCGCTTTTTGATTTTGCCATCTTCATTTGTTCATGATTTCAATTGGTCCATTGTTTTATTGTGCTGTTAAGACACCTTTTACATTCTTAGAGTTTATAGTTTTTTTTATTATTATAACAAGAGTCTTCTTGTCAAGTTCATTTCTTTCCCGATCATAATTATGTCGTTCTTATGCCATTTCACTTTACGATATTCATTTGTTTGTTATTGTGATTTTAATTAGTGCACTGTTTCACTCTACTGCAAAGACACCTATGATCTCACAACTCGTTGTGATTTTATTATTATCGCAAGAATCTCTTGTGATCTTCATTTGATTCCTGAACATAATTGTCGTTTTAGTGCCATTGCACTTTGCGATATTCATTTGTCGTATTCGTAGTACTAACTAGTATCTGTTTTTTTAAATACTTTACACTATGTCACATTATTGCGAAGATTACTTCTGTGATCGTACAAATCATTGTGATTTTACTATTATCGCAAGAATCCTTTTTTGTTGTTTATTCGTACCCTAATCGTAATTTTCATTCTTGTGTCATTGCTCTTGGCGATTTTCATTTGTTTTTGTGCGATATTTTTGTTCATCCACTGTTTTTTTCCTGATTTCTGTTTATGTGCTATCTTACTTTGTTCAAAAGTAAACTTTTTTAGTTTGATACTTATAAAGATCTTATTACTTAAATATGGCTCCATCATTCAATAAGCTTATGTGTGCTGGCTGTGATGTAATTTTGAGAAAAACGAGAGGTAAAAAAAGTTAATGAATACTACCGATGAAGCAAAAGATTTTTCTTCCTGTCTTAAACGAATAATAGTTGTAGGTGACATTTTATGTTGTAAATGTCGACTCACTATTTATAGAAAAGATAATTCTGACAAAAACATTGATTCTGAAACTGAAATAGATCTTTTTGCTCTTGAATCCACGTCTAATGACCCAACATTTCAAGTAAAATTAAAATCAAATCAAGCGGATTCTGAGATTGAATATGTAGAAATTCCGATGCAGAGGTCTGTTGCTACCCACAAATGCTGCTGTTTTTGTTTTTCTTCCAATAATATAACTGTAATTCCTGCAGAAGCCCGCACGCAATGTTATATTAAGAAAAAAATTTGCATTCCACCTAGAAATCGATGCTGTAAAACTCATCTGATAAAAAATCGAATTTACGAAGAAGATATTAAGCTTTTGAAAACGCATTCCAACACAACAAGACTCACCGTGTCAGAATTATCTGAAGTGATGGAAACTCTTTCCATCGAATGCGATTCCACATTGCTTGACAAAATCGGTGAATTTAGCCTGTCAGAAAAACAAGTGCAAGTTTTCACTGGTTTATCTTGGGAAAATCTTCTGGAGTTGAAGGAAATGATGACTTCTATGCGAAATGGTCAATCTCGATCTGTGATCCAAGCTATCGTTGTATTCCTTTTCAAACTACGTACGGGAAATGCAAACAAAATATTAGCTTCTATGTTGAATATAGAAAATGAGCAGATAATTTCAGACTATTCTGCCAGTGTGGTTAAGTCATTTGAAAATGACATTTTACCAGGTCGTTTTGGTTTAATTTCTTTTGATAGAGCTAACCTCATTCAAAATCATACGACGGAAATTGCAAAGAATTTATTTGATGCTCATAATCACTTACTATTGATTTGCGATGGTACATATGCGCGACATCAGAAGAATACAAATAATGAATATCAAAGGAAATCTTTCTCTGGACAAAAGAAAGTTCCCCTTTGCAAGCCATTTACCATTTGTACGACTGATGGATATGTAGTGGACATGCTTGGACCGTATCTTGCAAATCACAATGATGCAGAAATCTTGAAAACCATTATTAACGATGCAAATGGTTTATGCAAATTCTTGGAAAAAGATGATGTCTTTGTAGTTGATCGAGGTTTTCGAGATGTAAAAAAAGATTTGGAAGATAAAAATTTTTAAGTATTGATGCCAGCATTGAAAGGTAAAAGAAAGCAACTGACAGCAGAAGAATCCAACTAGTCTCGTTTTGTGACTAAAATTCGTTGGGCAGTAGAAGCTGTTCATGGTATTCTTAAACAGAAGTATCGTCTTTTGGATCAAAATAGACAACAAGTTAATACAGAAAGTTGGTATCTTTTTTAGAATTGCATCATTTCTTAATAATACTTATGGTGAAAGGCTGCAATCTGACGTAGAAGCTAGAGATGAAATATTGGAAAGAATGCATGCTCGAAAAGATGTGCAAAATACACTAGCTCTTTAGGCAGAGGAAAAAGGGTGGATTCGACCAAAAACTCCCTTTCAAGCAGTCACTTTAGAAGAAATATTTGATTTTCCAGAAATGACTGAAAGAGATTTAGGGGTCTTTTTCACTGGATCATATCAGCTTTCTCAAGCTGTATCTTATTTAGCAGAAAAGTTAGATAAGGATGGAAAACTGGTTGTTGAGTATGCGAAAGAAGAGACCAATGTGCTTAAATTCAAGGTCCAATCAAGACACATTTCTCGAAAAACATACAGATGTTTTATTAGGTACAAGCCTAACAGTGCTGGAGTTTCAGGCGTAACACACTATACATGTGAGTGTGCTAATGGCATGCGGACTGTTGGCTGCTGTTCACACATTGCTGCCATCGTATATTATCTGTCTCATGCAAGGTATTTATCAAGGATTATACAACCAGCCCAAATACTCAGCGATGTATTTAAAACCAAAAATCATATTCCAGTGATTGACAATAGCAGCGATGAGGATTAAGTACAATTCTTGATTTGTGAGAGGCAAGGGGACTCACGGTCAAAAAGCACCCCGTATTGTGAGGGGCGAGGAAAAATGTATTGTTCATAATTGCGTATACATTTTATAAGTTCTAGATTTTCCAAAAACGTTTCTAGCCAAACACAGACGATAAAGGGTTGTTTCTGAAAGAAATAGCCTACCAGAAAAGTATGCCATAAAGGTACATAGTTACACAGTGTCCTGAGTAGGATTTTTATTTTTTACATTCTCATCAGAGAAGGTATTAGATTTGTGTAAAATTTGACCCCCCCGTTTTTGTCAAATGTCCACGTTTTGGGACCTCCTGAACCCGAAAAAAAGGTTTTTACGAATGTGTGTGTGTGTGTGTGTAGACTTTTAGTTTGTGAGCACGATAACTTTCGAAAGAATGGACAGATTGGATTGTCCTTTGGTATACTCTTTTAGTGTCCTAAAATGAAGGTCAAGTTCGTTGGCCAGCCATTTTGATAAAAATTCAAAAAGTTGGAGCATTTTTAAAATTTTGAAACCACTTATTTTTTTAATCTGAAAATTCTAATGACGCACGTTCGTAGCACTCAAAAAGTCGAACAATTTCTCTTAATGACTTTTTTGGATAAAAAAAAATTGAAAGACTTATAACATTTTGAAAATTCAAAAAAATGAAAGAAAACATAAATTAGAAGCCAAACAACGCACGATATGAAAAAGTCTAAAGATGAAAAATGTTTCTTTTTGAACGCCCTATAGGATCCGCATAACAACTTTTTGAATTTCCTTAAAAAATCGAAAATTCAAATTTTGAGCAAAAAAACGCGAGATGCAGAGAAAATGATAAGAAACATAATTATTCGCCTTAAAAAGATCTACAAGTTCTCCTTTGGCCATTTTTCAATAGGATCAGTAGTTTTCGTTTTAATCGTGAAAAATATTGTTAAACAGAGCCGAGCGCGGAGCGCGAAGTTTAAATCAAATATCGAGCGCGAAGCGCGAGTGCCCTGATGAGAATGTGCTCCTTAAGGTCGATAGAACCTTAAGTAAATTAGTTAACTTTTGCATTCAAAGCAGTAATTTAATTTAATTTAAATTTAATTTAATTAAGTTTTACAAAATATATAAAAATATAAATTATAAATATAAAAAAATAAATTAAAATTTAAAAATATAAATTATATAAAAAAAATATATAATTTAATTAAACTTAAAAAAAAAACATATAGGTTCAAGCGTCCTGTAAAGCGCAAGCTTCACGAAGGGCACAAGCGCGTGAAGCGCGCAACACGGAGCGCGAAGCGCGACGTGTATATATTTCGGAGCGTGAAGCGCGACGACCGAACTATATTTTACCCCCCACGCGCCGCAGACGCGCTCATTTTTTTCACTATGTTGCACCAGTTAAAAAAATTTGACAAAAATATATGTTAAAGACGACATCTTGAGGAATTCTTATGAAAAAAATGGTGTGTGTCACTATAAAACATAACCTCAAAAAAATGTTTGAAAACTTAAAAAATTTTTTAAGACCTGTTATTTACGTCCGAAAAATTTTTCGATTTTTTTTTAAAATCTTCTCATCGACCTAAATAACATTTTTTTTTTTCATAAAAATCGCTTGAGCCGTTTATGAGAAAAACTACTTTTTTGATTTTTCTTTCCCCCTCCATAACTCCTATAAAAATACGTTTTTAAGTTTGAGACTTGCAGGAATTTTGTGACACATAGGTGGCAATATATGGTACCAAAAAAAACGCTGCGAGAGAATGGCTCCAGTGCCGCTTTTTTGAAATATTTTTCAATGAAAAAATTTATATGAAGAGTTAAATATATGGCCAAATACATTTCCAAAGGATTTTTTCTTACTACCTTTCCTTCTACACCCAAAAAATGTCAAAAAAAGCATGCTGTTACACTGGTGTTACCCCTTAAATACGCACAGCATTTATTTTGTTTGTGAAAATATATTATAAGTTAAACTTTAATTGTCAAAATGGTTTAGCATATTTAAGGGGGTAGTCTGCTTTAGAAGGCCTAAAATAAGCGTTTTTTCGGGAATTTCTTTAGGACAGAAAAAAATGAGCAAGTCTAGCGGCCTTTTTACCATATTTTAATGTATATTTGAACACTAAAAAAATTTTTTTAGGGAAAAATATTGAAAAACTGTTGATTTGTATACACATATGTGTAACATTCTGTACTTGGAGTCTCCAATCAGAGAGCAACATAGAGCTCGTAATTTTCGTATGAAACAACAATCCCAACGAAAATTTTAATTCTCATATATATTTCTTCTATGTGAATTAAGAAAATTAATAAAAAAAGAATTTAAAACAACTTTTTTAGTAAGTTGAACGGAATTTAAAAAAAAAACACTTTTTTCATTCAAACTCGCGAAAAATTTTTAATTTCACAATTCCTTCGTAATTTTCTTAGTTCAGATAGAAGAAAAATATATGAAAATTAAAATTTTCGTTGGGATTTTTGTTTCAGACGAAAATTACGAGCTCTATCTTGCTCGCCGATTGGAGACTCCAAGTACAGAATGTTACACACATGTGTATAAAAATCAACTGTTTTTCAATATTTTTCCCTGAACAAATTTTTTTTAGAGTGTTAAAATATGCATTAAAACATGGTAAAAAGGCCGCTAGACTTCCTCATTTTTTTCTGTCCTAAAAAATTTCCCGAAAAAATGCTTATTTTAGGCTTTCTAAAGCAGACTACCCCCTTAACCTTACCTATAATGCTATAATTTATAAATGTTACTGACGTACAGTGGGGCGAAATGAGAAAACGATATTCAAAATAACTTCTAGGCCGCAATTCATCGATTTTCAATTCCTATCATTTAAAAAATTCAGCATTAAATTCTTAAGAGATCTGTCGAGGCCGATTTTTGAATTATTTGTTGTTTAAATTTTTATAGAACTGCAGATAGCGAAAAAAATGTTGACTTAAAAATTTTTATTTTTAATTGTCTGTGAAAATTTTTCTCAGTAGCATCAGGCCTCAGATTTTATGCAAAAGGGTCGGTGGTAGAAAAAAAAATTGTTGACACGTCAAGTTATATGTTATAAACAAATATTAGCATCAAAGAAACAGTATGATGGATTATGTTGTTTTTTAAGTATATTTATGCATCGAATTCGCTTGTTTAGGGCAACGAGGTAAAATTTGATCACGAAAATATGGTATCCGATATTGTTTGTTAAATTTATAAACAATTATTATAAACAAATGCATGATTTGAACAATTTTAGGCAGAAACGAATCGAATTTTCTTTCGATTGTCTTCGAATCTCATTGCCTGTGATGCACATTGATGTATTGGGATCCGCTGCACTGCGATACGACGCCTGGTGACAGAATTTAGAACGTTCAAAAACAGGTAAATTTTGATATTTCGCATGGGCGATCGCTCAAAAATACAGATTTAAAATAAATAATTATAAGAATTATAATATTATAATAATATAATATAATAATAATATATATTGTCATGTCATCACGACATTAATTAACCATTAATTAATTAATAATTAATAAACTATTAATTAATTAATCGACTATTAAGTAATCATTATTAATCATTATTATTTATTATTATTATTATTATTAATCATTATCATTGTCAACATGTAATCACTACATCATAAGCCATAATTCA
>CAJFCO010018432.1:33937-48728 GCA_904066015.1 Synergus gifuensis | reverse complement strand
GTCTACGCTCAGTTTCCGCCATTTTGCTTTTCCCCTTACCGGACCTCAGAACCATTCCCCCTGACGCCATGCTCAACTAGAGTTACCCCACTCGCTTGATAAAATTTTCGATCCAATTTTATTTGCCACCCGGTAGGCAAATTTTCTAAATTTTATTCCGAAATATTAATTTGACACTCAGGTATCCGAAATTTTGGTCTAAACCATCGAGGGATGTTTATTTTTGGAGATACCGCTCGGACTAGGCTATGAGTCACCCGCTTTGACCCTTCGAAACGCGCCTACGGTCACCCCCTCGCTCGACCTCTCACCGATTTCAAATTGAATTTCGACGCTTTAACACTTTCTATTACCCGAAATTCTCTAACGGCACTTGTTTTTAACTTTTCCGATTTTCTAATTCGGTTTTTCTTTACGCTTTTACCCCTTTTTGGGTTCTATCTAACACGTTTCACTTTTCCTTTCGCGGTTTCTACTCGCTTTTCTATTCAGAGACCTGCGGGACACTATTCCTTCGAAGCTATACCCTAATTATTCTTTCACTTTTTTATTCACTGCTGAAAACGAAAAACATCACGCGGGAAATATATCTCACAACCATATACGCAGATTTGTAAATCAATTTTTATTCTATTTTTCACCTTCTCTGTTCCTTTTCCCCACTGGCAATTTAGGATTGTAGGTTGTTCGGTTGGGCGCCAAGTATAATCTGGTTTGATTATGACTAATTAGGGAAGGGAAATAGGAAAATTATCTAGTGGGAGGTAAAAGACAAAAGGCACAAGTAAAACAATTAACAAAATATATTTGACTTACAGTACGTAGGCAAAGCCGGCAAAACAACTATATTCTAGGCGCACTAGTTAACGGCCTGCACGGCTCAAGAACAATTTAGAGTATTATACTAGAGAGAGAGAGTACTCGCTGGACTGACTGCTCGGTCAGCTGTCTAAACGATAAGAGCGCGGGGTAGCCGACCGACGACTCGCAGCACCGCTGCTCGTCGGCGTGCCCCCTCCCCCTCGCCTACACGTAGGCAAACCATGTAACAGCCATGTTACACACAGTACAGCCTATATAGTAATAGCCTTTGTTATTTTGTTGTTGTGCGGCATGCGCGGTCAAAATATCCGTCATTATCGGCGCATATTTATTCACCTCCATCGCCTAATATATTTCTTTTATCGAAAAACTGGTGAGTCTCTACATGTTCTACACTCTATTTCTTCCCACAGTGTGCTACCAAAATTCGATCAACTTGCCCTTCTCTCCATTCAAAACCCCAATACCAAATCCTAGTGATAACATTATCTTTTCACAGATTTTGATAGTTTTTGACAGTTTGTTGTGAATTTTTACTTTCAAATTCCATCGCCCTTAAACCCAAAAGTCTGAGTTCCTAGATAAATTTGAAGTTAGAATGTAACAATAGTTTACTAAATTTTTTGTTTTCCAAATTTATAATAGAGTGTAATAAATAAATAAAATTATTGAAAAATTGCTGAGTTGAATATTTTAACGAAATTAATTGAAGTTATTATATTATATAACTATTATATAACAATAACACTCTGCATTCGGTAAGAATCTGCACCAGTTGTGTCTTTATATGGGGTTTTTGTATAAAAACCTTCGAAAAAATGGTTCATGCTGGATTACTATAATTGTTTTTTAAAATGAACAGCAAGTCAACAAATACGTCTAGACATTTTATATAAAATATAAAAATATTTTATAAATTATTATAATATTAAATAAATTATTTAATATAAAAACAAACACAAGGAATCAATATTAATAATTTTATAATTATAAATTCTCTGTTTTAATAATATGTTTTCCAATTTCAGATGGAAATAACTAAGGAAGTTGGAGAGACAAAGGAAGATAATGCAAATTTAGTTATTTTGGTTCCTCCAGATTCAAACACTGCGAAAACTGATAGGAAAGCTGCTTCTGCTCTTTCTAATGTTCGAAAACAGCGCAAAATTAAAACGTTTATTGATTATATTGATGAGACTGAAAAAATAAAAATTGACTACGATCTTGCAAACCTCCTTCTGCAGAAACGATTTTATCAGAACTCTTAAACAAAACGCAAGAACAATTTTTAAAACATAATGAAGATTTCGCAAATACCTTATTCAATATTTTAGAATAATAATAAAGCACAACTGTGAAAAAATATTTATTAACCACATATAAAAATTTACGGATTTGAAGTTAGTAGAACAAGGTATTAAGGGCGTTGGACCCAAGTGTTAAGTTCAAAATTCCATTCTCCATCTTACTCAACGAAAATTATAGATAAATATTTTTTCGCTGTGTAGCGCTAATCTTTTTTTAAATATAAGACTGCATGCAGAGCGAAAAAATATTCAATTCGATACTTTTTGCATAAAATGAAGAGTTCAAAATCTAAATTCAAAATTGAATATTTTCATTTTACTTAAAAAATATTTGAATTACATATTTTATCGCTCTGTACGCATAATTCTAGTTAAAAATGTATTAATTCTACAGAGGGAAAAAACACCCTCAGATATTAAAAATTAATATTTGAAGTTACTTGAAAGAGAATAATTTAATACAATCAAAATCTCAGTTTTTAAAAATTCAATATATTAACACTTATGGTTTCCAAGCCTAATCAAATTTTTGTATAGTAAAAACGTTCTACATACTTGAAAATATTCTCTCTATATTTATGTGTCTTTTAGAATTCTTTCAGAATTATTTTAAAATTTAAAAGCTACTTTTCCTCATAGTTCTATTTAGTCATATTTAATTTATTAAAAATTAAGGAAATTCAGTCTATTGACTGAAAATGGGGCACTATAGAGACCAAATATTTAAAAGAATGGACTCTATGGACCACTGGTGAATATAGAATTCAATAGGGGATATGTATAGAGATTGGAAAGTGAAATCTAATGTTAAAATCAAGGATTGATGATAGCATAGATTTTTACTTCATCATCTTCACCTTCAATGAAACGCTCATAGTTTTGAATGTCAGTCAAGGCACGAAGCTGACGTGAATTTGCAGAAATTTCTGGTATTTAAAATCTCTCTACAGCAGTACTAACAGAAGCTGCTGGTTTTCTTGGTGTGTTTTCGGCACAAGAGTTTGGATGTGGTGATTGCTCTGGGGTGCTACTTCCAGCAATATTACCAGAAATTGATTCCATTAAAGTACTCCTTTAATTAGTGTTTCGTATTGGAATTTTTTAATTGTCTTTCACTATAGTTTTCGTAAAGATTTTAGATAACGATTGAAGAGATATTTGTTGATCCATGATCCCTGAAAATAATTATTTCATGACACGGGTAACGAAACATCGATTTTCGGTGTCTGTTAAGCGTCTCGAAGGGAGCAATTAGTACAGGAATGAAAGTAAAAATACCTAAATAAATAAACCGGAGGTTCTCTCTCTCCGCTCCCTCCTCTCTTATCGTATCGTATCCCATTATATTGTATTCTATCCTATCGTATCCTATCATATCGTATCCAATCACATCCTATCGTATCCTATCGTATCATATTCTATTGTATCCTATCGTATCCTGTCGTATTTTATCCTACCGTATCATGTCGTATTTTAACCTATCCTATCGTATCATATTCTACCATATCCTATCATAACCTTTCGTATCCTATCCTATTGTATCATATTGTATTGTATTCTATCCAATCGTATCCAATCACATCCTATCGTGCCCTATCGTATTCTATTGTATCCTATCGTATCCTATCGTATCATATTGTATCCTATCGTATCGTATTCTATTCTACCACCCTCTCTCACCCCTCTCTCTAATATATTTAATATAATAATAAATTATTAGCAATAAAAAGAAAAATGAATGTACAGTCTTTTTCATATATGCCTTAACATTTGTCACTAGGATTTTACATTGAAATGTATACAAAAATCTAGTGACAAATGTTAAGGCATACATGACGAAGACTGTACATTGTAATAAAAAAAAGAATAAACTTATATATTTTTTATACATTTTAATTAATTAATAGAACAATATTTTTTTGGAAATATGCATAAGTAATACGAAAGAGAGGGTGTTACGGGCGGAGAGTGGGGGATACGATAGGATAAGTCAAGATAGGATACGATAGGAGAGAGGGGGAGGGGAGAGGAGAGAGGAGAGAGAGTATTAGGAGATTTAAAATATGCAAACTATTTAAATATTTTGTTTTCATATATATAAGTATGTTTTCGTGAAAAGAACATTTTTCAACGATTGAGACATCGAATATAATAAAAAGTAGTGCCTGAATTGTATTATAGAAATAAATTTTAAAAAATACAATAATTTTTTCTCTTCTTCCAGTAAATCGGAACTCTCTGAAAATATATACAAATGTGTAATAAACTTCTTAAATTTATGTCAAAAATTATTATTTACTTTCTAGAAAAAAAAAACTAGAATATGAATGATCAGAAAGTGAATGTATAATAGATACTTGATTTTGCTTTTATTACCATGTCCACTTCCAAGTCCTTCTGTCTCTTCGTCTTCTGATGAAATCGACGATACAGAATCAAGTCGAGTTCGGTTCTTCTTGAGCTTATCGTGCCTTTTCAGAATTTTATTATTTTGTTGCTCTTTCGATTTCACCTTGTAAACATCAACTTTCTGCTTGGTTTTCTGAAAGAAAAGATCGAAACTTAAATGTAACACTTTATTTTATTAGTAAGTCAAAAATTTGAAACTGCGATTAAAAAATTACATTATTTATTAGTGTTGCAACATCGATGCGTAACCATCGGAACTATCGATGTTTTTCTTGCGATGATCGATGTTTTACTTTCGATCCATCGATTCAAACTTCGCAGTTTTCTTTTCCATGGTTATCAAATTTTCAAATTAGCTATCCATTTTGAAAAATGTTTTTTCTTTTACACTCATCTCCCGATCGAGCGCACCGCTCGGGGGTCGAGTGACTTCGATCGAATGGGATTAAAATTGCTCGAGCAAGCACTCTGACGTCACCACAGCACTGACTTCACGAGCGCCGGCAATTCAGTGTTGGCTGTCGAGGGACGCTCGGGGGGACATAGAATCAGCAAAGCGTGAAAAGTGCTCTCGATCGGAGTGCTCTCGATCGGAGTGCCCTCGATCGGGAGATGAGTGTATATTATTTCATTTCTTGTTGGGAAAAAGTAATAATTTGAATAGATTGGTTGAAAATCAACCACTAATATATTATATTTATAATTTCATATGGTATATTGAATATATTTTTGTATATTATTTTGAATTTATATTAAATATTAAATATTTAACATTAAAAGAATTTTTTTTTTAAATCATCGATGGTTTTTTTCGTTGCATCGATGTTTCTTAACCATGTTCCCAACCTCGAATCCAGGGGGGGGGGCAAACCGGGGCGCCTGCCCTGGGCAGCAATTTCAGGGGGCGCAAAATTCATATGTCTAAAAAAATGTTTTATTAAAGCACCTATTATCCAAGGCGCGTCGTATTATCGATTATTTATTTAAATTTGAAATGCAGTTTAAGATGATTTCTGAACGCATCCTAAGTTGATTGTTGAACGCGCGAACAGTGTGCCAGTGATGTGTAATGTCTCTGCCATGGGAATCCCTTCATTATATAGAAAATACACGAGCGGAACCGAATAATTCCGAACGGCCGACCATCGAGCGGTGATCGCTTTGTACGTGGCTACCGGCTGATTAGACGTGTGCAAGGCATTAATGTCATTGTCATCATTATTAGAAACAAACGATTAAAGGATAAGGAAGAATAGATACATATTATAATATATAATTTACTAAAACGTGAAATTTATTCTTTCCTACGCTAAAATATAAAATTAACTTTTTAGAAACAAGTTTTACATTGTCATAAGGTTATGGCTTATATGGTAGATATATATGAGCGATTTTATGATCATACTCATAAATTTTTAAAAAATTTTTTTATCAAATTAAAATTTATATTACAGATTCTAACTTTTCACACATGATTATAGATATAAAACACTATTGCAAATTTTTTTTTTTTTTTAATAATAAATCTGGCTGGTATGGCTGCCGGAAGTTACCCATTTTAAAAACTGGCGTGCATGATTCAGAAAAAACTATTGGACCGATCGGACTGAAATTTGGATATATTATTCTACACATATGTCGCTATCGCATGAACCAAAATAATTGAAATCCAAAAAAAAATAAATTCAAAATGGCCGACTTGAAAATTTTTCACCTTTTTTTAAACCGTAAATCGAGAGGGCCATTTAAATGTATCATCAATTTTGACCTTGAGTTCAATTTTCAAAGTCATTTGCTTCAAACGCGCGCCAAATGCACGTTCGGCGCGTTAGAGATGCTTACGTTGTTTTGCGTTTTTCGAACTATTCTCGATATTTATGACCAAAATAACGATTATCCCAACAATTCTACATATATTTATTATAAGAATTTGCATTTTTTAGAAAATCGATTTTTCAAAAATTTTCTTTAGTACGAACCCCTTAAAATGTAATTATTTCTCTTTTTTACGTAGTAAAGATCAAATAATGAGCGAACCAAGAAAAAAGCTGAGTGGTGCTGAAAACAGAAAAAGAGCTAGAAAAAAAATTGAAAAAGCAAATCAATCTGCTTCTAAAATGAGAAGATGGCTTCACAAACTAGCAGGCGCGTCGTCAAGCTCCACTGATACTGCTGACCCTACCATTTCAGGTGGCTTAAATAATTTTTGTAATTAAGGTATTCAGGATAATTCAACTAACGTCGATGAACAGTCGGAGCTCCGAGGCTCGGATAATGGCGAACAATTTTCGTCTTTGACTGTATTTCAGCAGCAAGATGACGTCGAGCTAGTATCTAGCGACTTATTACAGTCAGGCAGCCTTAAAGAAAGCGAAATTATGGATCTGATGGACCCAGGTACATGGCCGGACCCCAAAAAATGACAGATCAAGAAAGTTCATTCTTCAGCAAACAAGCTGTGATATTAAATGATAAACAGCCAAATAACATAGAGTTTAGGTCTACTGAACGCAATGGTAGGCATTTGACTAATTCAATGTGATTCAGAGTAATGGAAAATAACGAAAATATCAAAAGAACCTGGCTTCTTTATTCTAAAACAAAAAATACAATTTACTGTATGGCTTGCAAGCTATATGACAGCGTTTCTACATCAGCCTTGCGTATAGTGGGTCTCATTAATTGGAAAAAGGCCTCAGAAAGATTATCTGAGCATGAAGCATCATAAACACATAAAGAATGCATTATCAAATGGAAAACCCGTCTGAAGCAAATGAAATCGTGTCAGGGTATCGACCGCGACATTGAGCGATTATTTCACTCTGAAAAAAAAATAGAGATAGATTATATATGCAATAATAGACGCTGTCATGTATCTTGCCACAAACTGTCTTTTTTTTCGAGGTTCTAAAGAAACACTGAGTGACCTCACTGCAAATTTTCCTCAACCTAGTCAAGGAAATTTTCTTAATTTGATATCCTTACTTTCTAAACACAATCCTACTCTTAATATCCACTTACTAGGTCGTTCAAGATGCTCTCGCCCTCCTATATATGGCACCGCGAGTTTTAAAATACCAACCATCACACGATTACACGATACATCTCTGATGGATCTGTGACTTAATAGTGACGCTGGAATTTTTTGAAATAAAAATTTTTTGCTTAAAGTAAAACAGTTTTGATATTTTCATAAAAATGGAAAAAGAAGAATTTCGGGCATTGATAAAGCATTATTTTTTGCGTGGAAAAAGTGGAAAGGAAACAAAAGAAAAGCTTAATAAATATTATGGTGAATCTGCTCCATCGTATTCAACCGTAAAATATTGGATTGCCGAGTTCAAAAGAGGCCGAATGTGCACAAAAGACGAACACGCCGGGGGAGCACCAAAAACTTTATTGCTTCTTCGTTGGACCCACGACACGGTGGGAAATAATGAAAAAATGTACAAAAACCAACTTAAAAGGAAGTAGTAAAACAAGATGGTCGGCCAGATACCTAGCTGTCTCAGCTCTATTAAATAATTTACCGGAAGTTGTCAAAGCCCTGGAAGAAATTGAAGAATCCTCTCTTGCCGCAGAATCTAAGTACGAAGCTGGTCATCTACTACATTCGCTAATGGATTTTAAATTCATACTCAACTTAACTATTTGGGCTAATATCCTAAGAGAAATTAATAGAGTTAATGTCGAAATGCAGAAAGAGGACAATCATTTCGCGTTCTGTAGCACTAATGCAAGGTCTTATTAAGGTGTTGCAAGATATGAGAGAAAAACCAATAGACTATTGGATTGAAGAAGCTGCGCTACTGTCAGAAAAGTTGAGTATCGTGCCAGTTCTCAAAAGTAAATGAATTTCCAGAAAGAAAAGGCAACACGACGAAGTTTGCGAAGACGAATCAAGAACCCTGAAGCCGACGCAGATATTTTCTAAAGATATAAAAGAAGTGTTTGATAAAATTCTAACAGAAATAGGAACAAGATTAGAAAACGCGAAGAGCCTGAATGAAAATTTCACCTTTCTCAATGGCCACGCACTTTTAAATATGTCGACTGAAGACCTACAAAAAAGTGGAGACGATCTAGCTAGAAAATATGCCAGAGACTTGAACTCAGTTGATTTCTTCCAGGAACTCACTGTATTTAAAACGCACGCTTCATTCGACCTGTTGCAACATATGCGCAAACATGACTTGCAAGAAGCTTTCCCTGATATAAGTATAGCTTTAAGGATATACTGCACATTACCGCCGACATCAGCAAGCTGTGAGCGAAGTTTCAGCAAACTAAAAATAATTAAGACCTATCTGCGTTCAACAATGAGTCAGTCGATCCTAGCCATCGAAAATAAAGCTGCCTATAAGACGAACTTTGATGAGGTAATAGATACTTTTGCAAAAAAGAAAGCTCGACGTGTAAAGCTGTAGCAAGATTATAGATTGTTAAATATTCTTGGAGCTAAGGAATGAAGGTGCATGTACAGTCTGGCTTATGCGTTATCTATACACTAGTTGTATAGATGCATTATTATTAATGTATAATATTAAAAAGAAAATTTATTTGCAAAATATAGGAAATAAGGAATGCAAATTTATTTAAGGGTTTTTATTTTCCCAGTCGCAAAAAATCTCACTCAGTAAAAATGTTACGTCAGTTTATTGAAGTCATTACATAATCTCAAATTCTGGAGGGAATGTCAAGTTTTTGCCCCGGTTCGATCAAATCCTAGATCCGGCAATGCATGTTCCGATATATCGATAATATCGATGGTTTTTTTTCGATGCTGCATCGATGTTAAACATCGATGTTTTTTATTCGATGTTGCAACACTAATATGTAGTTTGAAGAAACGGTTTAATTATTATTATTATTTCCCTTACTTTCTTAGACGTCGTTGCTCCTCCACTACCTCCAATATTGGGAGAAAAACTTAAAATTTTTTTATTTGGATATCTGAGACTTCTTTTGTCCCATATGGTTTCCTACATGGGATTTTTCAATAGGGAAGCCGATATTTGTGGATTCTCAGTCCTAAACTTCAGGAAGTTCAGCTCCTAATCTTCAAAGGCCAAGAGTTGGAAGTGATTACCAAAATTCATTCGACTCAAATTTCAAAAATGAGGTGACAAACATACAAATAGATCGCCCATCATTAAGTGCATATGTGCCTTTAGCTTCTGAAGTAGGTACTACAAAATATGTGTATTCTGATGAACATAATACATCGTCCAATGAAAAAGATTTGATTAACGATCAGAACTGGAGTGGAGCTATGAATGCTATGTCATTTACATTTCCCGGAAAAGTTAATGTTTTTAATTTCTTAAATTCATTGAATTCTTCTGAAATATATCAAAACAATTGAAGCAATAAATTTTTTGCAATTAATTGAAATACCTTGGAAGTTTTTAGAATAACTTATAATTGTTTAAAGTCACTTAAAAACTTTTAAAATTATTTGAAATGCCTTAAAATTTTTTGTATTACTTAAAATTCTTTAAAATCACACTTGAAATTTCTTAAAATTCTTTGAATCCTTCTGAAGTCGTTATAACATCCTGAAATATCTTCAAGTCAGAAGTAGGGTTAAATTGTCGACCCCTTGTATAAATCTCTTTAAATTATCTATATTACTGCAAGGAACATAGCATTTCAATCATTTTTATTGGAATCGATGAAGCGAGCTTACAAATTAGCTCATTCAAAGGAAACCTGTAACCAAACATTTGAGGTAACGTTAGCTTTAACTATTATTTTTATTTATTGTGATCATTAATAATAGTTGGCTATAATCTAAATTAATCTAATAATAATAATACTGATTATTGTTATTGAATTCTTTCAGTTACCGTCTCATTATTTGCACTCAGCTCCTGATATGGTAAATATATTTTATTAAAAATTCTTTTTTAATTAAGGGTATGTGATACTTTACTGTAAGAAGAATTTATTTTAAACTCTACTCAATAATAAACATTTTTCGCAAAAATGAGTCAATAGCTATTTACTTGACAAGTGTGGAAAGTAGACAATTGTCGATGAGTGGGAAGTTGGCATGACGAGCCGAAGGCGAGTGATGTCACCACACGAATCGGGGATTGTCTGTTTCTCACATGTCAAGTACAATACTTTTCACAGCGAGTCTAAGGCAAGTTCGCTTTTTGGAATATGCTCCGATATTTGATAGGTCAATCGTACTACCTGTTACCAGTCAAAAAATGCTGGAGAAGGAGCAGGGTTGCCAACGAAATATTCCTTACATTGTTCCTTTGGCTACTTTACAAACTCTAAGGATGTAAAGTGAGAAGCTCAGAAATCGGCAACTATCCAGAGTCTACGGAGGCACGGAAAATCGAACTTTCCGCAGACGTGCTGTGAAAAATATATATCTCCATTTCATACAGGCACTATTATATTGACTCGTTTTAACAATGAATATTTATTATTGTGAACATAATGTTGGCTAAAGTTCTTAATTTTTTAAAAATAATACACATTGCTCTGAATATATGATTTAAGAGGTTACACCACCATGAGATTTTCAAAAAATCGATTCTTTTTTTTTATTTAGATAAATATTGTTTATACTTTTAAGAATATTTTAAGCGTTCAATCATTTCAAAATTCAAACTATTTCCGAAGTTACAGCAATTAGAAGTGAACGCGTCACTGAAACTCAGGTTCCGCTCGGACCCACAGTGGGTCCATAAACGATTTCGCGGGCAAATTTATATTGTGAAGCCATTTCTGAACCAATTTGAATGTTTTTTTTTTAAAAAAAGCTAATAAAATTCCACGCAAAAATTTTGATCCAGATTTAAAAAAAAAAATTTATATAATTTTTTTATTTAATATCAAAAAGGAAAAAAAAGAATTTTTTCATTTGAAGAGTACCGGGTTTCGAAAAATACTTGGATTCAATCCCAAATACCTAGAAGAAATGAAGCACCTACCCGGGAAAGTTAGAAATTGATTAAAAATTTATTGAATTTTTGATAAACAAATAATTCGTAATCAGCGACTTCAAAAACCCCTTTATACCAATTTTCAAAATAATCCAAAATTTATTTAGCATACTCGTTCGCCATATTGGATCCGCCATTTTGTTTTTGAAATTTTTGACACCAGATTCGTAATCAGCGACACCAAAAACCAATGAATGACAGAATTTGGCCCATTTTATGAACATTTTATAGTTCTAGCCGCAGTTTTTCGCGATTTGATCTCATTCGCGCCGTACTGGTTTTTCTTTCGCGTTTTTCTCGAAACTATTTTTTTCAAACTGGTGTACATGATATCTCAAGATCTACTCAACCGATTTTGTTAAAATTTTAAACACATGTTCTTTATACTATTGTCTATCGTGTGGCGTAGGATTTTTTCGGTTGGGTGCCCTGTTCATAAGTTATGAATTTTTTAAACTCAAAATTTCTATAAAAATTAGAAATTTTTTTTCAAACAGTTGTCATTTCTATAAAAAATTTAAAAAATTTTTTTCTCTACATCACACGATAGCGATTACCTTTATAAATAAGCAAAAAAAATTTTTTTTCAAACAATGCCTAATCGAGAAACTAGGTACACCATCAACAAGGATTTTCAAAAAAAGAGTCCTACTCATTGGCTCATATCTCCGCCATTTAAAAATTTTTTTAATTTGTCATTAATTCAAATTATACATAAAAGTGTGCTATGTATACATGTATAATAACAATTATTTTAAATAATTTATGACTGCGTTAATGCTTATTTTTATACATGCTTATTTTTATACCTATTTTCCCACGCGCCAGGGTGGTGTAACCCCTTAATTACTTAAATTTTATCGCAGGAAAAAATTGGTGGTAATATTGGATTTTTTCTACGAAAAAATATAATTGCTTATATCAACACGGTCATTCAAATTGATGCTGGAGTGGAGGATAAAAATAAATGGAAAATTCTTGTCCGTGAAACTTTGTTGGAAGTCTATGGATAAACTATAGCAAATTATTCAGCTATAGAGGGAAACATGGGAACAAACCGTTGATAAATCCTTCATTTCTTAAAGGACCATTTCGTAACTTACTTATTACGACCTAAGAATATTATTTACATGCTATTCTAAATTTGTTAATTTTAGAGTGGGCCTGCTATGTTTATCCCTAAAAATATTAATTTTAAATTCTACGAAATCTCTTGAGTCATAAAAATCTTTTGAAATCCCTCGTTAAAATTACCCGAGAAACTTTAAAATCCTTCAAAATCCATACAATATTTTAAAAGTTATAAAAATCTCCTGAAATTCGTTAAAATTCGTGAAAATCTCTTAAAATTCGTAGAAACATTTGGAAATTCCTTAAAATTCTGCGATAATATTCCCTTTATATCCTTTAAAATCATTAATCTCTTAAAATCTATGTTAAAATGATTAAAAATTTCTAAAAATTACAAGAATCTCTTGAAGTTTATTAACATTTAAAATCTCTTAAAATCTTTAGAAATTTCATCAAATTCCATGAAATCCTTAAAAATATTACAAAATCTTTTAAAAATTAGAAAAACCTCTTGAAAACCCTTAAAATTTTACAGAAAACTTCGAAATCCTTATAAATTCTACAAAATCTTTTAAAGATTATAAAAATCGTTTTAAATTCCTCAATAAAACTCCTTGAAATCCGTCCCTTGAAATCCGATTGAAATCTGTTCATTTTTTTAATTCTAGAGTGGGTCTGCAATGTTTATCCTGACCTCGTTTACAAGGATTTTATAAAATTTATCAACAAATTCGTTTGCAATAAGCAGTAAAAAAAAATAAAATGGGTGGTCTCGATTTAAAGAAAAAGAATCCTTCTTCATCTCACCAATCTCACTTCGAATTAGGTTATTTATCAATTTATCACAATTACATATTTTATAAGCATATAGAAAATTATTTAATGCAAAATTATAATTATAGGAACGAGACAGGACCAACGAAACGCTTTCGACTCGAGCAGATCTACTCCAGTAAATCTGGAAGGTGCAGGAAGAATAAATGATGGTGGGACTCAGTTGTCAACACATGACCATTTGTTATCAATGAACTATTGACAAATAGGTAATTAAATTAATTATAATGTTGCTCACATATCTATTTTTTCAGTGTATTTTATTGAAAAGTAGTCGGTTCGAAAAATGACACTACGAAAATTCAAAGGACGTTGTTGTAACCCTTTAAAGGAAAATTCACACGCTTTAAAAGAGCATAACAAAATTTGCGTTGTGCATCGAGTTTGATTCGGAAAAAATTAAAATCTTGAAGATAATTCCTGAAGATATTTTGTGTGCTTCTTGTAGAAAAAAAATTGGGGAAATGTGTAGCAGTAAAATCAGTAAGTGCATATTTTCAGTAGTTTCTATAAATTTTATTGAATTCCAAAACAGTTTTTAAAAATATAGAGTAGAGAGGGGCGAAAAAGCCATTTTATTATGATTTGATAACAATGATGCTCAGTAATTTTGCAATGTACTTTTTGAGATCGACACTAGAGGGCGTACAAATGGCAATATGAATGAATACATCAGCCAACTTCACAGATCCTGTGAACGGTCGTTTGTAAAACACCACCTTTTCTCAAAATATTTTCTCAAGTTTTATTTCCTTTCAGCGCTTCAAATTTTAGTGAAAAAAATTTCTGGCGAGTATTTTCTGAATCAAAATAGTGTTCTGAACGAGAAATATGGGTTCATTTTCCTCATAATACACTTAATTCAGAATGTTTTACCAATATTTCCGAAAATAGGTTATGGGGCGAAAAAGCCAACCATACGGTGTGGCGAAAAAGTCACCTTATCTTAGTTTTTTGATTCTTTTTTTTTTAGCAAAATGGTGCGAGTCTACAAGCGGAAACGAGAAAAAAAAACGTTTAAAGAGTTTTTATAGAAAATGTAATATATTTGGCTAAATCCTAAATAAAAGAATAGTATATTATGCATCTAGGGATACATACAGGCGTTTTTCGTCTTCGCTCTCAGGGAGCCTTCGGCGCCCTCGAGCTACGACTCGTTCTGCATACGTCGCGCGAGACAAAACGCCTGTATCCCCAGTTGCTTACGATATTTTCTTCAAAAAGTGCACGAAACCACGTGTTTGAGAGCGTGTAAAGCGAGCTGAAAGTTGCTGTTTCCAGAGCTTAGAATAGCGCGATTACAAGATTCTCCGCCAGAGGCAGTACTGTCGCGAGTTTTTTTTACCTCCAGCTGGAGTTTTTTTCCCTGTTAGGAGTTTTTTT
>CAJFCO010018429.1:236687-258732 GCA_904066015.1 Synergus gifuensis | reverse complement strand
TTTTATAAAGAATTCGGATCCTAAAACTCCATCTTCTTCTATTGGAACGTCATTTGGAATTAGGTGAAAGGTAGTTGGATATCCGAAAATAGTTAGGGTTGTTTGACCCAAAGTGTAGACGGGTAACGGATTTATCCCTGTCAGACGTATTATTTCGTCTTTGTTAATTTTGATTGTATCATTGATAACTTCTAGTTTAATTAAATTTCTTCCAGCTCCCGTATCTATTAACATACTTACTGTGCTTTTTAGGCCATCAGTAGATATGTTAATTGCTGGTATTAAATAACTAGTATTAAGGTTTATTCTAACATCCTCAATTTCTTTTATTGGTGGTGCATTAATATTGTGGTTATCTTCGCCTTCCTCAACGTACCTTATTTGAGGAGAGGCCTCGCATTTCCCTGATTTTGGGTTTGGTATTGTGTTTGTCTTTGCTCTTCATTATATTTTCTGCTACGGCAGACATCTATAGTATGACCGGGCTTCTTACAATATTGGCATTCAACGTAATGTGGTCTGTTGTTACCTGGGGGTCCATTGGGTCCTTCGTACCCTTGAAAGCGAGGAGGTCCCTGAAATGACCTATTATTTTACTGCCACTGTGATCCTTGGTTAGGTCGTGGTTGGCTCTGAGCCTGGAATGGTTGACACGCGTGCCCCATTGACTTCTTTCGTTCATTTGAGTTCTAGGGTAGTAAGGACGAGGTTGATGACCTCTATTTTGAAAGTTGGGTTGTTGATTGAGTGAATTTGAGAATTGAGGTCTATTATATGAGAATTGGGGTTGATTTTGTGATAGATGACTTATATTTCTACAAGTGGGGGCTATGTGTCCTTTTCTTCCGCATATTTAACACGTAATTTCTTGGGAAATGTTTATTCTGTTTTTATTGTCTGTAGTGCTTTCATCTCTGTTGCGTTTATTGGTGCGCAGGCAGGGCTGATTTTTCCGCGATGTTTCTTTCGATTTCTATGGCTTTATTTACCACGGTTTTAAATGTGAATGGAGTACTGAGTGTTTCGATAATGTTAGTTTCTATCTCTGCTTTAAGTCCGCGGAGGAAACAGTCTATAATATCTTTACTTACTTCTTCGGTGAAGTTCCTATCTTGCAACCCTGTGTTGCTTGTTCGGTGTGCATCGAGGATTTTATCTCCTATTTCTTTTACGCGGGACGCGAAGGAAAACACTTTTTCGTTTTCCCATTGGTAAATGTTACCTAATTCACCCTGGAGTTGATACACTGATTTATTTTGTGAAAATACTCTTTTTAAACTATCTATGAGCTCTTGAAATGTATTATATGTGTTACCCGACAAACATTTTCTAGCTTCACCCTTAAATTTTGTTTTTAAAAGTTTCACAAGATTTTCTTCTGAAATGGGAGAGAGCATCTCTTTTGCTTGTTTACATCCTTCTATAAAATTATCTAGTGAGTTGTTTTCGCCCGAAAATATTGGGACGACTTCTAAAGCATGGCGTAAGGAAATGTGTTGATTATTTGTTATCATTACATATTGTGGGGTTGTCATTTTAGTTAACATTGAGTCTTTAAATAGGGGTTTGGTAATTTTTATAGATTTTCCGGGATCTTCGCGATAATTTTCTAGTTCCTCTTCTGATTCTGAGGTGTCAGGTGAAATTTGTAAAATATTTTCTTCAGAATTTATTGTTGTGGAATTTTCAGGTTTAAGTGTAGAGTTGAAGAATGACTCTTCGGGATTTGTTGAATTTAAGATTGAATTTTGTGAAGAACTGGCACTAATAATTATGCTTGTGTCGGGGGTTGGAGTTTGATTTAAATCTTTAGGGGGTTCTTGAGTCGATTTCTGAATTTTTCGTCTATTCTCAAAGGCTTTTATAATCCTATTTTCTTCGACTATTCGTGCTAAATCTGAATTATTCCTAGCTAAATTTC
This sequence comes from Synergus gifuensis, assembly GCA_904066015.1. NCBI lineage: Eukaryota > Metazoa > Arthropoda > Insecta > Hymenoptera > Cynipidae > Synergus > Synergus gifuensis. Next base: position 256,811 of record CAJFCO010018429.1, on the reverse strand, counting down.
GGGTTATAATTTGAGGTGGATCTTTATTGGGTGCACCTTTTTGAGACATTGGGATTTTGAAACATTATTATAATAATTTACGGGGAAAATTGTTTCACAGGGTTTTTTAAGAAGGGCAAAAATTTCGTATACACAAAATATATAAAAATTATTAAGAAGCTTAAGAATAACTCTTCGTTGGGTCTAGTCATATAAATTTTAATTAAACTCAAACCGAAAATTTATCCAGGAGTTTTAAAAGAGAGAAGAATTTGAAACAGAAAATTAGATACTGAATTGTTAAACAATAATTTAGTTAAAAAATAAACAGTATTTATGCACAGTGTTAGAAGTGTATTTAAAGTTTTAAATATTTTAAAAATTAAATTCAATTATTTGGTTGAAAAATCAATAAAATTCATTGAATAAAACTTTTACTAAAGTAATTAAAGTTTTATAAACATTATAATAAAATTGAAATGGAGTTGAGAGAGGATGTTTATAAAGGTTTTATTAGAAAAAATGAACTGTCTGATTATCTGATAGAAAAAATTTTAGTAAAAATTTGACTTTAACTTATTTTGTTTAATTGGCTTGCAATTAATAATGAAATATATTTGTTTGATTGGGTTGTACTACATTTGAAATAAAGAAAGAAAATTTCGGTGAAAAGTTTAAGTTGATTTCAGATAGTTTTAAATCTAAAATTTGTGAAAATTTTATGTATTAAAATTGAAATGGTCAAGAGAAAAGAATTTAAAGATTTTCAATTGGCTTGCTAAATCCATGCCGATGCACCAAAATTGAAATGGAGTCTGTTACGTCCTACCTATCATTAATTAATTTATCGTCCTAACTGGCAACAGACTCTATTTCTTATAACTAATTCCCTCGTTTTAGTTCATAATTTAATGCGAATCTGGGAACGAGGACAAGCCAAATGAAAAGAATTTATACTTTTAAATAAACAATTTATTAATTTTAAGTTTACAATTTAGGTTTCCTTTTACACATTGAATAAAAATGACCCTTACGAAAAGCTAAAATGAGCCTGAATTGAGTGATGAATGACTGGGCTTACCGGTGATGATTTGTTGGATGAGTTCAGGTAATCCTTTTATAATCCTACTCGTATCACTGAGATTGCTTCACTGATTTCCTTGATTGGGGTATGTCACTGGACTGTCACTGCACTTGGTTTTTAGGATTGGCAAGTTCAACAATTTTTAGAAGTTCAACAATTTTATAAAGTTCTCTTCGGTTGAACTTAGAAATTTTTATATGTTCAACAATAAGTTCTCTTCTATCGAACTTAGAAATTTTACAAGTTCACTTCTTCACACACTGGACTCTGAATTTTTAGGATTCACCTTGCACTAGTTGTAACACTGGTCAACCTATTGACCTGACGACTCAAACTCAAAACGAGACTGCACTAACTTTCACCGTAGTAGATCTGCACCCTTACTGTTTAACTCAAGACTCAAGACTGGGTCCTCTATGGGTCCTGCTGTTTATATACTGATCCTAGATTTCAAAATGTCTCGAGAGTTCGGTGTTAGTGCACATGGATACTCTGCAAGTGGCAACTTGTTTTTGGGCTCGTTGCATCAGCGAGGGTGGCTTCCGGACCTCTCACGGACGTGTCGAGTGATTAAGAGTGTGTATTTTTCTTGTGGGTGTTTCCTATGCAGATGGAATTTATAGTGCGCCTTTGAGGGCAGGTGTTTAGGTATGATGGTCAGTGTCCTTTTGCAGATTTAGAGATTTATTAGTGTTGCAGGTGGCCCGAGTCGTAAAGGTCAGTTACATAAATATGAATGAAATAATGATTACAATTAGGTATTGATGAATGAATTATCATTATGGCTTATGATGTAATGATTACATATTGTCAATAAATGATAGTGATAATGATTAGTCAATTAATTAATTAATAGTTAGTTAACTAATGTCGTGCTGACATGACAATTACATGTTGTCAATATATGATAATGATAATGATTTGTTACTTAATAGTCGATTAATTAATTAATGGTTAATTAATGTCGTGCTGACATGACAGGTTGTTTGTTTAAGAGAACTTCGGAATTTTAATATTATTAGAAAATTGGAAATATTGTTATTTATATTCGGTTCAAATCATATATATTTAGTCAAATTTAATTCTAAAAAATTTGCCTTGACTTCGTTTGGAAAAATGTTCTTGATTTGTTTAGCCAAATCTTGAAATCTTTTCATGGAAATTCTTTTAAAAAATTAAGATTTCATCAAACACCATCATATTAAATGCCGCAGGAAATTCTAGATATTTTATACTCACTGAATCGGGATCACTCAGCTCATTTTCGATTATGAGGTCAACTAGATGGTTCTGATTCATCACATCTAAAAATGGCTTAGTTTTTGGATTATTCCGTGGCCCAGAATAGTTAGCTCGGATTACTTTGCCTCTTGTGCTATCCAAGTAACTCTCTACAGTCCTCTGAAATTTGAGAAAAAAAAATCTATAAGGTGCTTATAAAATGAGCACTATGAGAAATAAACAATTCAAGATCGAATATATAACTACTCTATATTGGATTTCATAGCTGAATTATTTTGAAAAAAATACTTACAACAGATGCGGTTGGTAAATTTCTTCTGAAAGATTCAGAGAAATCACTTTCAGAACAACTATTCTCATCAGCATCTAGTGTTCTGGAACTAGACTTAGTTTCACCTTCACAACTGGGCGTATTTGAGGGCGAATTGAATTCCGCTACCTCAATGACCTGGAATAAAGGCACACAAAAATGAAGATAACAAATTAAAAGTATATTATGTCTCAAAGAGTCGAAGCTGCTACTTTGGCCGGGACCAGCTTACGGTGACACGAGACCCAGAGAAAAAAAACAATCGACCCCATATGATGTACACGACATATTTTATAAGATGATCATTGCTTCAAAATGGGATTGTTTAGCTCGCCTTCACATGTACACTCGTCGTTCGCTATACGCCGGATTCATATATGGCTCGATTGCACGCTTGACTAATTCCTTCCCCGAGTTCAGAATCTACATATGTACCGTCCTGAGTGTTGACCTGAGAGTGCTCGCTCGTCGCATTTTTATTGCGGTTCGACATATGTCCGTCTACTCTAGGGGTGTTCGATTCCGATTCCATTCTTGATAAAATCGATTTACTTGTGCTTTAGAAGTCGTCCCAATATTTTCGGGCGAAAACAACTCACCAGATAATTTTATAGAAGGATGTAAAGAAGCAAAAGAGGTGCTCTCTCCCATTTCAGAAGCATATCTTGCGAAACTTTTAAAAACAAAATTTAAGGGAGAAGCTATAAAATTTTTGTCGGGTAACACATATAATACATTTCAAGAGCTCATAGATAGTTTAAAAAGAGTATATTCACAAAATAAATCAGCGTATCAACTTCAGGGAGAATTAGGTAACATTTACCAATGGGAAAACGAAAAGGTGTTTTCGTTCGCGTCCCGCGTAAAAGAAATAGGAGATAAAATCCTCGATTCTTCACTATATTATTTTTAGATGAATTGATTCTTTACCCCTAGAATCGAAGGTTCGATTTTTACCAAATTTTACCATTTGAAATTCTTTTAATTACATATTTTTATTCATCAAATTTGTTAAAAACCGTGAAACCAAATGAAACCATATTTAATTTACAGTCTGTTCAACAAGAGCGTATGGTCTGTATGTTTAAAACTATTGGAGATTTTTGAACGATTTCTTTTAAATTAAAGTACGTTCAAAGGACTAATACACGTTTATGATACCGCTTCGGTATCCCTCGAACCGTCCGAGAGAACGCACGCGAACGAAAATGAGTTCTGTTTACGCTAAACGTTTTAAAGCCATCTTCTTGTATTCCCATCCAAAAGGACCAAAAATGTCCGTCGCAGTGGCTGCTATATACTTAAAAAAGTCACAGTCGTTCATTATGAAGTGGGTTGAGCGGTATAAAGTCAGTGGAACTGTCGACGATCTTCCTGAAAGAGGAAAAATGCGTGCAACAACCAGCAGAGGACAAAGCGATCCTGCAGCTATTCAAGCGTACCCCCACTCTCGGTTTGCGAGATGCCAAGGCTATACTAGCCAAAAAGGGAGTACACATTAGTATCAACACCATACGACAGCGATTGGCCGAATCGAAGATGCAGTATCGTAGCACGAGGCAAAAACCCCTACTCTCAGAAACCCATATCGAAAAACGGAAGGCATGGGCTCCTGAAAATCTCGACCGGGACTGGTCGAACCTTATTTTTTCTGACGAATTGTCGTTCTGGGCATGAGTTCCCTTTAAGTATGCCTCGTCTACGGCTGGCAGTAGATTTCTCCAGCGGATCATTAAACACCCAGTGAAGGTCCATGTTTGGGGATGCTTCTCTGAGCGCGTTTTTGGATGTTTGGCGCTCTTCACCGAGAACCCCAACGCTCAGAAAATGTTGCAGATATACCAACGTGGTCTTCTAAGGTCTGCTAGAAAGATGTTTGAAGCCGATAATACCGATTAGATCTTGCAAGAGGATAACGACCCAAAACACCGAGGCCGTTTCTGCAGCGCTTGGAAAGAGGAAAATGACATCACGACCTTTGACTGGCCATCACAGTCCCCAGATGCAAATCCAATCGAAAATCTCTGGAGTATCTTGAAGAAGAAACTTGCTGGAAAACGTGTCTTCACCTTAAAACAGCTGTCACAAAGAATTAAAAAGTTATGGCTAGATTTACCAACGAACTATGCCGAAAAATTGGTTGAAAGTATGCCAAGAAGGTGCCAGGCCATTCTGGACAACGATGGGGACTGGACCATTTACTAAGTGATTGCGTATTAGTACTTTAAAAATACTTTAATTGAAAAAAATAATCGTTCAAATATCTCCATTAGTTTTAAAAATACACACCACACGCTCTTGTTGAACAGACTGTACAGTGTCGTCTCATGTGGGCGCAAAACTCAAAGCATAAAATGAACAGCGAATTACAGAACACTTTTAGATTTTTATCTACTCAAATGTTTCCTGTCATTGGCTGTTCGTTTTGCGCTTTGCATTTAGCGTCTGCATGGGATTCGACAATTCCAGAATTCACAAGCAGACTTTCTCCAGAACATCTGCAACAATTGTTGTTTTTAAATTCTTTTTCCCTTAAAGATTGGCAAATAGATACATAAATAATTCTTCATATGTAACATTTGTACTTCAACGATTTTCTTATTTTGTTAATAAATGATAAAATAATAATTTTCTTATTTCTAACTACTAGTAGTTCACATATAATTCTCTGTGGAAGATGAAGAATTAAAAATATAAGAGAGTATTCTACATTTGTTTAATTTTATACGGATTTTGTTACAAAAATATTCAAGAGTTCACAGTTGAATTGTTTATTTATGTTTATTAATTATTTAAATAATTGAATTGTTTATTAATTACTTTATAAAAATAGTAAAAACACTCAAACTTACTCTTTATTTGAAATATAATTTATTTTGAAATATAATTTATTTTGAAATATAATTTAATTTTCACGATTTTTTGGATCGATTCCTTGAAAATCGAGTTTTTTGTGTCCGATTTTTAAGTAAATCGATTTTACAAGATTCGATTCCGAATCGATTCAAAAATCGATTCTTTTGAGAGAATCGAACATCCCTGGTCTATCTTGAAGCTGGCCTTACAGCGACCGTTCAGTGTATCACTAACAACTGTTTTGAGTAGAAAGCTTCAATTATAACATTGTTTTTTTCGAACCTCATTTTTCTTCAGATCTTCTATCTTCTTTAGAAAACGCAACCTATCACCAATGATCGGTATCAAAGGTACGAGACTATCAAAAGGTAAATGGTCCAGCACATCCAATTCGATTTTGTTCTCTACAAAAAATATTTGCATAGATGCTATACTATTGCAGGTAACTGATTTGAAAATGGTTTATTCAATTATTATAAAATAAGATTACATTAGTGTAAACACGTCGCAAATACACTGGGCTTTCGCTATACGCCGGTTCGATATATGCCCGTCTGCTCCTGAAGCTGGCCTTACAGTGACCGACCAGTGTAATAATTGTAAATAATTAGGTGTAAGTAATAATCGGTATCGTTTCCTATATAAAAGCATAGAAAATGCAAGTACTTAATCTATACTATATAAGAAACCTATCGAGAATTGAGTCCTCTGTTTATTGAAAACAGCTCCGGTTCGTAAAAAGGCTATATCGACATCAGCTCCCAGAAGACTCTCTTTTAAATCGTAAGTCTAAACGGTGTAAATTAACTATTTAAAACGATACACCTAACCTCCAAACTTTTACTCGTAAAGAGCACGCATGTGTAAGAAAATGCCTCATTAAAAGCAAAGAAATAGATCTAAAATGTTTCAAGATGAAAAAAAAAAAAAACTTGAGAGAGAGCAAAAAACAATTTTAAAAAATTTTAAACATATAAACCGAAAATAAAAGCAGAATCCACTGAAAAAAATAAAAAAGCACTTGAAAGAGAACTTTTCGATTTACCCAGCCAATTGCAGGAAGAGCACAAGATACCACCACTGATCTCTATATATAACTGGATAGCGGATGCCGTGAAAAGTGTTGTGATTCATTGAACGCCATTTTGTTTGGAAATTACTTAGGTTCAGGAAACTTCGTGGCTTGTTTCGGAAACATTCGGTTCGATTATATCGATATGTTAGCCGCGTCAGTAGATCTGTGTTTTGACATTTAATGTTTTTGTGTAATAAAAAAAATGAGAACAGTAAAATATAAATGTTTCTATTGTGGAGAGAAGCTGGAGACAGATGTCCGATTTCTAAAGCCGTAATTATGCACCATCTTTTTTGTTACAAATAGATCATTATTATAATTGTTTTAATGTGAATATACTTCCGTCATATAGAGAGGTTATATTTACTCCTTTTTTAGACTTTTTATATATTTGTGGTATAGGTATTATACTGTAAAAAATAAAGTATTATTTATATAATAATTAATAGGTATATATTTGTTATTTAACATAGATTTCCACTGAATGATAAAGTGCTTTTACGGTCATGGATTCAGGCTTTTGTTCCATCAAAACAATATCCTTATCTTTGTTCGGATCATTTTGCCCATTAATGCCCTTCATACATGCATATTGTTTTCTTCAGATTTCCTGTGATACTAACCCTGACCGACTCTATAAATTATTGAATTCGAGAATCAATGTATCTTTCGTAATTTAAATTTTAGTGCGACGAACCGAATGCTGGCGAAACAAGCCACGAAGTTTTCCGAACCTAAGTAATTTCCAAACAAAATGGCGTTTACTGAGTCACAACACTTTTACACGACATCCGCTATCCAGTTATATATAGAGATCAGTGGATACCACTAGAAATGGACAAGAAAGATTTGCGACTAAAAATTAAATTCAACGAACATATGGTCTGTATTTATTAATTTATTTATTATAAAAACGAAAAATTAATATATAAATATGAAACGCTTTGGCATCATGAAACTTCCCTCTACGATGAAATATAAACGACGCTTCCTAACCTAGAATCGCGGCATGAGCGCTGACAAATAGATGATTAAGTGTACTTACTCTTGAAATTCTTTATGTATTCCTCGATTTTCAGATTCTTCAAGACATCCTCCATCGTTTCATGTACGATTGACATTACAATTTGCAACATTTAAAGAACAAATAACGAATGTAAAATCGTAATCACTTTCACGAAGTGAAATCAATGAAAATCAAAATGGAGTCGATAAGTGTTAGACAAAAAGCGGTGGTAGAAGGTACTAAATGATTTTTCGTTAAGTAGCTATGACTAATCAGATATAGTCAGGTGTACTGTTCTATGTAATGGCATTTACTAAACGGAACTAAACGGCGTGTAGTATTTGACACTAAATGCATAGTATAATATACGAAACAATCGTCTACTAAACAGAAATAGCACGAGTTACTAAATGCCTTCTCTCAGTGTACGAAAAAATGGTTCCGATAAAGATCGATCAGGACCTAGGGGGACATTTGACTGTATGTACCATCAATTTTGACCTTGAGGTCAATTTTGAAGGTCAAAATGAGTTAAGACACTTTTTTTTAATGAGAACGGCTATTTTTGACTGTGGACTTGAAAAGAGCGGGAAATTTCACGTCAAAAATGACTGAATTGTCTTGGTTTTTCGAGGTAAACAAACGTCCAAGATGCTTCAGAAAAGTCGATGAAATTTTAAGGTGTACATGACCATGACCATCATGACCTTCAGGTCAATTTTCAAGGTCAAGTTAAGGTCAGGACGATTTTTCTTAGATTGTAACTCCTCTTTTTGATTGCGGATAAGTCCATAGATTAGATAAGAGCGGGAAATCTTGTGTACGAAAATTCGTTTAGAAAACTTTTTTTTATGACCTTGAGAGGATCAAAACTCAAGGTCAAGTATCTGAAAAAAGATTGGGTGCCTTTTTCTGAATGTTTTCGTGTCTTCTCATTTAGGTAAATGATCATTCTTCGAAAATATTGAACTCTGTGCCCGGATGAAATTTTTCTGCTAGACTTCAGGCTATGAATTATTATCACAACACCCCCCCCCCAGATACCCAGACAGTAACAATCATTTCTGATAAGGTGTGAAGAATCTGTAAACATTTTTCGATCTTCACCTTCAATAAAAAGATCATTTTTCGAAAATACTCAACTCTGTGATAGCAATTCATAGCCTGAAGTCTACCAGAAAAAATTCATCCGGGCACAGAGTTCAATATTTTCGAAGAATGATCATTTACCTAAATGAGAAGACACGAAAATATTCAGAAAAAGGCACCCAATCTTTTTTCAGATACTCGACCTTGAGTTTTGACCCTCTCAAGGTCAGAAAAATAAGTTTTCTAAAGGAATTGTCTTACACAACATTTCCCGCTCTTATCTAATCCATGTACTTATCCGCAGTCAAAAACAGGAGTTATAATTTTGACGATTCTAGGTGTTTTAAGGCCTAGATAAAGTAGAAATCGCTGTTTCCTGAAAAGCAAAGACCTTATGCCCTCTCATAGGCTAGAATCTTGAGAGCGGGACGTTTCCTTAGGGAGGCAAGTAAATACGCAATGGTTGAAATAACAAAAACAGGAGTTTATTCAAAAGAGATAAAAAGAAAAGCAACAGCATTACCGTTTCGCGGGTGCAGAAAGATTCGATATAAAATTAAGTAGACTAGCTATGCATGACTCGATATAAAATAAATAAAGTTCATCGTAAACCGAAAAAACGATAATACTTTGCCAAATTAAGAGACGTCCATCAAAAATGTCAGAGATAAACAATAACCGATTTCGATTACAAGAAGCTTAACTAAACTACCTATCACGCGGATCTAAGAGAAAACGAGGCCCTCTCTTGGCCCTAACTGAGCGCACATGTAATGGTTGAAAAACCTTTATTCTCTACAGAAAACTTAACTGCCCAGCCCTTACAATACTGATACCCACTGCAAGAGAGAGTGTCACGCAAACTAACCTCAAATATCGCAAAATCGCAAGAACTAATGAAAATTATTAAAAAATAGCATAAGTTTAAATAAAAGCGTTGAATTTGTGTATCGCGAATAGAATGGCATGGAGAATCATTTATTAGATTGAAATTACGGTTAGCGTCCCGTCTCTAACAAGGTTATGACATTTTTCAAGGTCCTGGTCAAATTACCGCGTATGAAGAAGTTTCCCGCTAATCTTACCGACTTACGTGAAGGTACAGTCTTACAATTATTGTGGTCACTTTACTCTGAGTGCGAACTTTACCGGTAGAATAACCCTTCTTAAGGACATTGGATAAACGAACATTGAAATTTTTGTGGCTACGCCAATCGGTGTTTCCCATGTATAGGAGGTATTTGATTGGCAAACAATATGGTTGTACAGGAGATGACAGATAAATTGAAATTTCACAGCGAGAGTCTTTTATTATTTATGCACAACTTCGGCATTTTTGAAACATATGAGGATTATAGATGGAATTCTATAACTCCCAGCTATAAGTCTGTGACAGAGAATTTCGCGATTGATAACGTACGAAGCAGTAATTTGCAACCAAAATTCACCAACACCATCGGAAAATGATAAAGTTTTGACCTCTGAGCATAGAGAATATTTCTCAGCACAGCAGACAATATGGCCGCGCGGGAGGTGTCAGATAAATTTAAATTTCATATGGGGGTTATAGATGGAATTCTATAACTCCCAACTATAAGTCTGCAACAGAGAATTTCGCGATTGATAACGTATGATGCTGTCATTTACAAACAAAATTCACCAACACCATGATTGTATGCATCTGTGTATCATCATGCATCAGGCAAGTATCATGTATCATGTGAGTACGCGAGTAGTACAAATTTTCGGTCGGTAACATGTCGCTGCTGATGCTACGCTATGAACATGAACGTCTGACACTTGTCTAGATGTCAAAACTTTGTGATTTTCCGATGGTGTTGGTGAATTTTCGTTGCAAATTACAGTTTCGTACGTTAATTATCAATCGCGAAATTCTCTGTGACAGACTTATAGTTAGGAGTTATAGAATTCCATCTATAACCCCCATATGTTTCATAAATGCCGAAGTTGTGCATAAATTACAAGATTCGCGGCGTCAAATTTAAATTTATCTGACACCTCCCGCGCGACTATATTGTCTGCTGTGCTGAGAAATATTATCTATGCTCAGAGGTCAAAACTTTATCATTTTCCGATGGTGTTGGTGAATTTTGATTGCAAATTACAGCTTCGTACGTTATCAATCGCGAAATTCTCTGTCACAGACTTATAGTTGGGAGTTATAGAATTACATCTATAATCCTCGTATGTTTCAAAAATGCCGGAGTTGTGCATAAATAATAAAAGACTTTCGCTTTGAAATTTCAATTTATCTGTCATCTCCTGTACAGCCATATTGTCTGCCAATCAGATACCTCCTATACATGGGACACCCATTGGCGTAGCCACAAAAATTTCAATGTTCGTTTATCCAATGCCCTTGAACACAAAGTTCTAAAGACCCTCTCAAATATAACATTATCATAGTAAACATAACCCTCAAAGTAACCTCGCAACGTAATTCCTTAGAGACTCTCCCGAACATAACCTTTAACGTGAACGTTTCAGAACCCTGCTAAGTTTCCGCATCCTGGTACAGCGTACACGTGAACTTAGCATTGAAGCACGTTTACAAAATGGCAGTGATGTAAGTTTCATAAAGAGAGAAAAAAAACCCCAGCCTGGTACAGCGTGCAAGGTTTCATACTACCCGAGTATCTGCAGCGGGAACTCCGTAGATGTAGTACAGCTTGGTTCAAGATGGCGAGATCGTCCAGGCGATGGTTGTAGACCAGGAGATTGTCTGCTGTGCTCAGGATGGCGATGGTGTCTCGTAGGCTGCTTGGCTCGGCGTCAGGCAGGCGTCTCATGATTTTGTTTTGCGTTGCGTCATAATGAGAGAGAAAAAGACAGAATTATATTTTTTCTCTTTTACTCTCATTATAACGCAACGCAAAACGCAATCATGGGACGCCACCCTCAGGTCTCACGAAGTCCGTACTAGTTATGCCAGCAAAAGGTAGAGTCACTTTAGTAGCGCTGGACCGTGTCCAGCATAAGCTGCAGAAGTGACTCCACGGCGACTGACTACACAGACCGGACCATGATCTAACTACTCATGGTCTTGCCACGCGCAAGTAAAAAAAATTCAACTAATCAGGACCAGTATACTAATGTGAGCCATATTAAATAAGTTAGGGTGGCAATTTCGAATAGGTGAAACCAATGAATGAATGCATCAACATTTTGTAAGAATAAATATTGTGATATATGTGATAAATAGTATAATTTAAACTCACATGCAGGTGCAAGCATATTATTATTGGAGTATAATTTGAAGTAATTAACATAAAAACCTTTTTTTTACATTTATTCAAATTTGTAAGGATTATAAATAAATATACAAAAAATAAGGTATAAATATATTTATTAAAATAAATATAAGTTATACCTTTCCTAAGTTTGAAAGATTTATTTGGATAAACTAACAATGAACTAAGAACCTGAAATACTCTGAAACTTTCACCGCATCGGAGACTCGCTGCAGGTATACAATCACCTCAATACAGGTGGAAATGACAAGTTTCTTTGATCTTACAGTTTCTAGTCTTTTGTTAAATTTTATAAAAACGCAACTTATTCGCAGAAAATCTACAAGAATGATAAACATAAAGAACAGTCTCTTATTTTACAGTTCTCTTTTACTCTTTTTCATACAAGTTACTGATTTGTAAACATATTATAAGAGTAAAAAATGTCTAAATATGAGAAGTAAAATTTTTTCTTAAGGATATTTTAAAAGCTTCAACTATTACTAACATAATATAACAATTTTATTAATTAAATTTTAAAATTGAAGCATAAAAAAATAATTTCAATTTTTATCCTTTTTAATTTTAGACCTTTCTGTACATTTAAATCTTGTCTTTCATTCCATTTGATTTGAAAACATTTGATTTTTTAAAATTAATAATATTTCTGCTTGAATACTACGTTAATATATACTTACTGCTTTATTTTCTCCGCAATTAATTAAACAAATATTATTGAAAATATGCACTTCAAACACATAACATTTATTTTCAAGCAATATAATACCACAAGCACAACACGACTGCAACAGCGGGCTCGTGACAACTTTGAATGCATCCGCGTTCAACTTCAAACTACGCGGCTATAGAAATAAACATGGCCGGGATCAGAATGTGTACGACTTGAACGAATTTGGGACCTCTGACGGCAAGACCATGAGTGGTTAGATCATGGACCGGACGCTCGTCTTTTAAGCCGGCTGGCGAGCACATCGCCTGCGAGAGAGCACGTTATGGGGTGCCGCGCGTGATTCGGTGCTAACTACTCTCCGATCGATATTTGGTCTTCACAATCGCTCTGCAGTAAGACGATAACTTGTAAGTCTGGATGCCTATGCTCAGGCATTTTCAGTTGCTCTGTAGTGTGCCGATAATTGTGGCTATGGTTGCCTATACTCAAGCTTAAATGGATAACGGTATGCCATACCATTACATAATCTAAGAAAAATCGTCCTGACCTTCAAGTGATCTTGAAAATTGACCTAAAGGTGATTATGGTCAAGGTTATGTATACCTTAAAATTTCATCGACTTTTCTGAAGCATCTTGAACATTTGTTTATCCCAAAAAACCAAGACAATTCAGAAAAAAGGGCATCTGGTCGTTTCTCAGACATTTCACCTTAATTTTTTACCTTTCCAAGGTCACAAAAACAATTTTTTCACAGGTCATTTTTGACGTGAAATTTCCCGCTATTTTCAAATCAACAGTCAAAAATAGGGATTCTCATTTAAGAAAAGTGTCTTAACTCATTTTGACCTTGAAAATTTACTTCAATGTCAAAATTGATGATACAGTCAAATGTCCCCTTCTGTTCTGGTCAACCTTTATTGGAACCATTTTTTCGTAGATAAAGCATTTTAGAAAATATTTGGGGCCATAGATTAAAATGACTCACCCTGTATAAATATTAGACATGAGCAATGAGCATTAATACGCTCAAATATTTTAGAGATTTTCAAAAGATTTATAGCGATGTTATGCGAAATTTGTGAAATTTGTCAGAAAGTCAGAGAAAAGTCAGAGAAATTTATAAATTGAATCTTGTGGAGCTACCCTATTAATTGATTAATTTTCAGTCTTTAATTATATAATATTATATTATCAGGATCATTGAAGAGGTTATATAATTATATTCTATTATTATTCTTATTATTATTAAAAAATTTTCCTCATTTTTGACATTCCAGGTCACCTTTATGTACATGAATTCAAGCTTGTTCGAGTTCAACAAAATGTCAACTGTCGCAAGCACAATTTTATCATCATTTGCAATCGCAGGGATTACAGTAAACCATCTGAGATCCTGGGAGGAGCCTTATCACTTGACTCACATGAAGAATCCTTTCAACAAGCTTGTCAGCGAGACATACCGTGAAACACGAAGTAAGTGCTTACAATATACTATATCGTATGAAACTCGTAAAGTTCCTGGTTACAATGCCGTTCAATTTTTATAGTAACATATGTACTATATGTACGTAGAGAATGAAGTCTGGAGTGTGGAATATTGAGTGCAGAATTCAGATTGTAGAATAAACTTTATAGTTCAGAATTCAGAGTGTGGAGTTTAGAATGTCACTACTGATTTCTATCCAATATTACTAATTACGATTTTAAGAGATTTTATTCGATTTTAACTAATTTCAAGGGATTTTGAAAAAGTTTGAACTTGTATAAGGACTTAAGGGGTTACACCACCCTGGCGCGTGGGAAAATAGGTGTAAAAATAAGCATTTTTTTTACGCAGTCATAAATTATTTTAAATAATTGTTATTATACATATATACATAGTACTTTTGTGTATAATTTGAGTCAATGACAAATTTAAAAAAATTTTAAGTGGCTGAGATATGAGTCAATGAGTAGGACTCTTTTTTGAAAATCCTTGTTGATGGTGTACCTAGTTTCTCAATCAGGCATTGTTTGAAAAAAAAATTTTCTTTTGCTTATTTAGAAAGGTAATCACTATCGTGTGACGTAAGGAAAAAATTAAAAAAATTTTTTGTAGAAATGACAGCTGTTTAAAAAAAATTTCTAATTTTTATAGAAATTTTGAGTTTAAAAAATTCATAACTTATGAACATGGCACCCAATCAAAAAAATCCTACGTCACACGATAGACAATAGTATAAAGAACATGTGTTTAAAATTTTAACAAAATCGGTTGAGTAGATCTTGAGGTATCATATACACCAGTTTGAAAAAAGTAGTTTAGAGAAAAACGCGAAAGAAAAAACAGTACGGCGCGAATGAGACCAAATCGCGAAAAGCTGGCTAGAACTATAAAATGTTCATATAATGGGCCAAATTCTGTTATTCACTGGTTTTTGGGGTCGTTGATTACGAATCCGGTGTCAAAAATTTCAAAAACAAAATGGCAGATCCAATACGGCGGACGAGTGTGCTAAATAAATTTTTGATTATTTTCAAAATTGGTATAAAGGGGTTTTTGAAGTCGCTGATTACGAATCCGAAGTCAAAATTTAAAAAAATAAAATGGCGGATCCAATATGGCGGACGACTATGCTACATAAATTTTGGATTATTTTCAAAATTGGTATAAAGGGGTTTTTGAATTGGCTGATTACGAATCCGAAGTCAAAATTTACAAAAAAATGGCGGATCCAATATGTCGGACGAATATTTTATATAATTGTTTATAAAATTTGTTTATAAAATAACAAATTGTTTATTGTCTTTCATGAATTTAGTTAAAAAACGGTTTTTATCTATAAATTATTCATATTTAGTGCGAATGAATCGATTATTTGTTTATAACAAATTCAATAAATTTTTAATCAATTGCTAACTTTCCCGGATAGGTGCTTCACTTCCTTTAGGTATTTGGGATGGAATCAAAGTATTTTTTGAAACCCGGTACTCTTCAAAAGAAAAAATTCTTTTTTTCATTTTTGATATTAAATAAAAAAATTATATAAATGTTTTTTCTCAAAATTTGCATCAAAATTTTTGCGTCGAATTTTATTAGCTTTCATTTTAAAAAAAAACGTTCAAATCGGTTCAGAAATAGCTTCACAATATAATGCCCGCGAAACCGTTTATGGCCCCACTGTAGGTTCGAGTGGAACCTGAGTTTCAGTGACGCGCTCACTTCTAATTGCTGTAACTTCGGAAATAGTTTGAATTTTGAAATGATTGAACGCTTAAAATATTCTTAAAAGTATAAACCATTTGTCTAAACAAAAAGAAATCGATTTTTTGAAATTCTCATGGTGGTGTATCCCCTTAACTTATTTCAAGAATTATTAAAGATGTTTAAGGGATTTACAGTGATTTTAAGGAATTTCAAGGGACAAAAATACTTAAAGATTTTTAAAAAATTTAAAGAGATTTCAATAAATTTTTAGAGATTTCGTATGTGATTTTTGGAAATTTTAAATGAATGCAAAATAATTTCAAAATTTTCTTGTGATTTCAAAATATACAAATTTTTACAATAGTTTCAAATACTGGAAATGTAAAAGTGATAAATTGAAAAATATTTTTTGATATACTTATTACGTAAGTAAAGGAATTACTTGAAACAAATGATTAACAAAATTCTATAAATGGAGGGACTGATGCAGATCACGGTTGTTGCCTAAAATTATTTAAGAAAAAGGAAAGTGATCATCAGTAGCACCCGTATTTTAGAAGTGTGACTTAATTTCACATTACTTTTTATTTCGCATGAGAAATCACCCGCATAAGAGATGTCTTCCTATTTTGCATATTATATAAGATGCACGCAGAACACGAAAGTTGCTATCACGAGCATTGTCCCTAATTAAACACAATTTGGTAGCTAAATTTATATTATGTTTGGATAACGTAGTGTTGAAAAGTTTTTTATGGCTTTGTATTTCTCTTTGATGATGTTTAGAGAAAAATAAATCTTGCAATGCAAGCCAATCTAACTATCTTCAAATCATAATTCTACAGATGTTTCTTATCTATGTTGCTCATTAAGTTTTTCATAAAGGTGTTCGCTTATCTAATTTTGATAAGAATAATAATCAGTGGAAATGATGTGTTACTTTTTTTAACAGTAACGGAAATTTGATATTGTACTTTTTAAACTGTACTGTTTAAAATATACTTTAAAAGTGTACATGGAAAAGAAAAGTATATTGGATCAAGTCGACCTATTATAATTACTTGACCAATTTTACTTGCGAGAAGTCACTCTTTTCTAAATACAATGGATCGATTTTATTGAATCAAGAAAATAATGAATTCATTTTAATTACTTGGATCAAGAACCTATAATGGGTGATTCCATATCATATTTACAACAGAAAAATAAAATCGACCTGAATATTTTTTCTCGTACTTTAGATACAAAAAAAATAAACACGTATTTTTTTATTTCAAACATTATATGTAAACCAGTGTTAGGTAGTAACTAATTACAAGTAACTAAGTTGTAACTTAATTTTAGTTACTTTGCAGTTACTTTGTATATTTTGTATATCTTTTTTATATGGGGTTAATTTACATTTTTCTTCTAATAAAAAAGGAAGAGATTAAAGGCTCCGATTTAAAAATCGCGCGGTTTTAAAACCTTCGAGTTTCCATATTCTTGGGCCAATCAAAAATCTGACAACCACTCAACTCCTTTTCTATCATATTTCCTCGAAGTTTTCTATGTATTATATGTTACATCCTGAGAGGTGAACACATCTCCAAATTTTAATTTAATTTAAATAAAAGTTCCTCGTTTTGGAAAGGAAAGGATTTTCCTTAACCGGGATGAGGATAACCACTCGACTCAAAATAAATCAACAAAGTAAAATATGAGTGAGTTTATTTTTAAATTACGAAAGTTGTATTTGCCTGGCCTTTCAAAATCATCTCTCTCTGGATCTGGATCTGAAAAGAGACATAAATTTATTATCCATTTCAACGGAAATGGATAATAATAGAATATTTTATGATTTCTGTGAAATCATAGCGAGGAAACTGATTCGGAGACTTAGAATATCAAGAAGCGTGGGGTGCACGTGTTCCCCTAGTTTCATAAAAGTAATTTAATGTTTTCTTTGTTGTCACCCTTCGTTTGTATGACAATACGAAGATAAGTATTAGAAGCGTGGGTAGAGAAATGGGGTCGCCTCATAGGTGAGAATTCAGGTGTTCGAATTTAAGACAGTAACCTGGATTTTATAGATTTCTTTAGAAATATTTTTAGAACATATACGTTCTTTTGATATTCGAAGATGACCACGATTTTAGTCTTCATCTATGGTTGACAATTATTGACTTATAAATTTAGGTTTTGTAGGCGTACATAAAAAGAATATGTGTTTCACATTCTAGATTCGTTTTAGGGGAGATGATCATTTTCTTTAGAAGAAAAGGATTCGGATGCGTAGATTTGGTTTTACGACTTACGTGGATTCCTTTTTAACAATAGAGTTTTCTATTTTGTATCTATTAAGTTTTACGATTAGTTCCAATGTGTTTTCTTTAGAAAATTCGTAGAATAGAATGGATTGAAAAACGTGCGTATGATTACATAATTTAGCGGATAAGAAATTGTAAGTTATGTGAGATGACAAAACGAGAGTTTTTGAAGAGGTGGCCTTTCCTATAGGTTGTCCTTTGATTGAGATTACATTTATGTTTTTAGAAAAAGATATAATAAACAAATAGTGATCTAAATGTTAATTGCCAGCTAAGATATATGGATTACAATTGCTGGTCTTTTAAAGAAAAAATAGAAATACAGATAATGAAATAATATTTAATAAGATAATTACTATTACGTCGCGGAAAGTGACATATCCATGGTTTTCTACCTACGTAAATTACATATTTTGCGTAGAAAACCCCCCATTCCATATGAATTTCGTGTAACTAGTTACAGTCACAAGTAACGTAACCTACCCAACACTGATGTAAACATTTCAAGTAATAATTGTTTAAAAATCTAGGGTAGAAAAAATCAAGGATTTTTAAAAATCTTCCAGTACGTAAATAATTTCTTATAAACAATGAAATTTTCACATAAAGTTAACGAATACATACACTTTGCATATAGCGTTCAATGAAAAAATTATTCGTTTTTTTTAAATATAAGAAATATGCAATTGTTTTAAATAAATGGCTTTTACGGAAAAATGGACATCTTGAAAATAGTTTTTTCAAGGATTAAAATAATCTCTATAGTTTTGAGAATAACTCCTAAAAAATTCAGAGTGGACCGTTGGGTACTTTTTATTATACAGCTAATGTTTAGAGACGCGTCATCTTGGAGAGCGTGATATGATTTTTTTTCTCAGCATAAAATATTTTAATAATTATACTTGATACCAGAATCAATGTTCGCACTCATGAGCAACACATGTAATTAGTCTGAGTTTGATGGTAATTGTTATAAACAAATTATATACACAAATACATGGATGAGGTGCTCCACAGATTATTTAAAATAATTAATTGTAATCATTAAATATTTATTATTTTTAATAACAAAAATTGTAAACAAATTCAAAAAAAATTGTCATTTTGACTCAGAAAAAAATTATTTCCTCAATTGAAACATCATCCAGACAACTGAACAGTAACTTTACAATAAAAAATTATGACAAATAATTTTTTTTATTACAAATTTGCAAGAACTTCAGTACATCCTAATATAAAACTAGCTGTGAAGTTGTATCAACTTTTGTGCTCATTCAATGAGCACTTTGCTTCCTGTAAGCAAATAGGATTTGCTTCCTCATAGAGGAAGCATTAAGTATTCTTTATATCATCATTAAATTTTGATTATTTGAGTAGTTATATTCAAAAAATTCATTTTCGAAAATTGCAATAAAGCACAACTTTCTTATTTTTCAATGAAATGCATTAATCTTATAGGTCAATCGAATCGTCTCGACGCAAGGAACCTTTATTTTCCTTACGTCAGCTTTGAATTTTGAATATTTGAGAATTTACTGTTGAAAAACTAATTTTTAAAATTAAATAGAACCATAACTTTGTTATTTTTCAATTAAATGAAATAATATTATAGACCAATCGATTAGTCTCGAAATAAAGAATATTTATTTGCCTTACGTAAACTTAAAATTTTGGTTATTTGAAAAGTTATAGTTAAAAATTAATTTTTGAAAATACAATTAACCATAACATCCTTATTTCTTAACGAAATGCATTAATTATATAGGTCAATCGATTCGTCTCGATAAAAGGAGACGTCTCCTTACATCAGCTTTAAATTTTGAATATTTCAGAAGTTAAAGTGAAAAAATGAATTTTACGAAAATTATAAAAGTACATAAAACTTGTAAAAGTAAATATTTTGTTAAACCTTTGTAAGAAATTCAACTAGGTATATAGTGGAATAACTATGCAAAATTCCATCAATTTATCTCTACGCGTTTTCAAGAATGTACACACACACACACACACACACACACACACACACACACACACACACAGGGGG
>CAJFCO010018429.1:224335-236587 GCA_904066015.1 Synergus gifuensis | reverse complement strand
TACACACACACACACACACACACACACACACACACACACACACACACACATCCGGACAATTTTTCAGGACATCATGTTAGATATATTGACCTTAAAATGTGTTTAAAAAAACCTTTTTTAGGAAACTGGATTTTGTCACCACTACAAAGCTTCCTCTATGAGGAAGCAAAAATTAAGAAACAATGAATAATGTTACATTAACAATGCGAATTATGTAACAAAACTGTATATTACTATTCTTTCATTAGTTATATTGCATCTTTTTTTTGGTGATTCCTCTGATATAGGTGACAGCTCATTCTCAGCGTGGTTAGTTTCTTCACGAGACTGTACTATCTCTTCCACTTCGGCTTTAGTCGCGGTCTCATCTACCTCTATTATTGCTGCAGGTACACTATCTTGCAGAAGTGTAGGGATTTCTTGTGGCTCTATATCACTCTAAAAACAATTAAAAATATTGTGACATAATATCGCACAGTGGGACAGAATAGAAATTTGCTTTTTATAATCTTCCACGCAGATCGAAATTGTTGATCAATTTTCAATTTTCATTTTTTTTTTTAATTCTCAGTATTAAATTTCAGACTATATAAAAGATCAATAATCAAGAACAATGTATTATGCTGAGTCAACAATTTTAGTTGTTATAAACTATTTGATAAACAATTAAATGTTTTTAGGATATACAATTATACATTTACATTCTAATTGAATTATATCAAAACTGTTTCAGAAGCAAACGATAAAAAAAATGATTGACAATGCATAAATTTATTTGTTTATATTAAATATATGAAACAAATAATGCAAATAATCGTTAGCACTTAGATTTTTTTTTCTTTTTATTGAATCACAGTGGAAGGAGGGTATTATTGATATCTCATAGAAATCTCATTCCAAATATTTTTTTGAATGATTTTTATAAACAGAATTTTTAACAAATACGTAATTCAAAGAGTTTTTCACAGAAGTGAATGATTTATTCGCGCAAGCTCTAAAAAATTACCTAGAAATAAAAAATTACCAAAGAAAAATTATTAACATAAATAGCGGTTAAAATAAATGCTCTTTTTCTGATTAGAAAGTGAGAAGGAAGCATGTGAAAAATGTTCTCGTTTCAATTTAGTTCCACAAATTTTGTTCAAAAATAAGAAGAAGATTATTTATTCGTGATCTTCATTACAATGTACAAAACGAAAATTAACTTTCGATATTCTTTGATTTTATATATTAGGTGCGCAACTTTGCTTCCGCCGATTTTTTCCAAAATTTGAGGCTTTATTCTTAAAAAGTGATTACCTATTTATGATTCAAAGTACTGTCAGTCACTAGCCGCTACTTTTTACAATCTTTCAGGCAATTGTTGGATACCATCTCGAAAAAACGATGCGTCTTTTGAGGCGATCCACGAATCGATCCATTCTTTGACTTCTTCATAAGAATGGAAATGCTGCTCAGCTAAGCCATGTGCCATCGTTCGGAAAAAATAGTAGTCGGAAGGAGCAATGTCTGGAGAGTACGGCGGGTGGAGTAAGACTTCCCATTTTAGGGTTTCCAAGTATCTTTTGACGGGTTTTGCGATATGTGGCCGAGCATTGTCATGTTGCAGGATAACTTTATCGTGTCTCTCTTGGTACTGTGGCCGTTTCTCCTTCAATGCACGGCTCAAACGCATCAATTGCGTTCGATACCGGTCCCCTTTGATGGTTTCACTCGATTTCAACAGCTCATAATACACCACTTTCTTCCACCGCCATGCCGCTCTCAACATCAAAATCACCACTCTTAAAGCGTTGAAACCATTCTTGACACGTTCTTTCACTATAAGAGCAGCCTCACCGTAAACACTTGAGAGCATTCAGTGAGCCTCAGTCGCAGTTTTCTTCAAATGAAAGCAGAAAATCAACACTTCCCGCAAATGACGAGAATTTGGCACGAAAACTGACATCTTCGATCGAGAATACACTTCTGATACAAACACAAATTCACTAATGTGGTGCTGTCGTTATGTTGACAGATGTCCAAGCTTACTGTATGAAATTTTAGCCTGCCTATTTCAACCGGCACTTATCGCTGCAGTCATGTATCGGAAAACGGCGGAAGCAAAGTTGCGCACCTAATATATATATAAAATTAGTATTGGGTATTCACATTGAGTGTTTAACTTTGGGATAGGGCAAAAAGTATCTAAAACGATTTCAAATACTTTCTCAAAGGAATGAAAGACAGTCCTGGAATTTTTCACGTATGGCTTCAATAATCAAATTACGTGAAAGATTCGAGAACGGTCTTTCGTTTCTTCGAGTAAGTATTTGAAGTAATTTGGAACTTTTTGCCCTATCCAAAAGTTAAACATTGTCAAGGAGAATAACCAATAGTAATTTTTAAAAGTTACAATCACTGCAGAAGCTTAGAAAATTAATTTTCATTGTGCACAGTGAGGCTCCAAAATCACTTACATCAATCTCCTGTTCTTTCTTCGTTTTAATAAATTTTCCCATTCTTGATATAAATTTGGGCCTATGGCCCACGGGACCAATCACCTCATCCAATAAATTCGGCTGAGAAACGAGAGTCTCAATACTTTCAACATCAGTGAAGAAAAGGTGAAAAAACCTACAAAAAAGGTGAAAAATGGACTCAAAAACAAAAATCGTGCATAATAGTATATTATGCACTAAGGGAAGGAAGTAGGCGTTTTTATCGAGCGCTTTTTTGTTTTGCGCCCCGAGACCTACGACTCGTGCTGCAAACGTCGCGCTCGACAGAAATGCCTCCCTCCCGTGGTGCATATGTTATTTTCTTCAATAAATGTCCAAAAAAACGCAAATTTTCGTTCATACCAGTGGGGTCCAGGGGCGAAGCCCCGGTGGGGGGCTCAAAATAATTAAAAAAGTATTAAATACAGAAACATTTGGTTATATAATAGTACAGTAATATATAGTAATACAGAAACAGCTGGTCATACGTCGGAACTCATCTTTTAACTCTCCTAGACTAGATATCTTACTACTTACGACGCTGCTTACTAGAAAAACTATTTTAACGTTACACTTTCATGAAAACAGAAAACCATGGCATATTGAAACGCCGTTACGAAGTGCCAATATTCTCCACTAGAGGCAGCACGTTCGAACTTTTTTTCCCTCTTCTGAGTCTTTCTTTCCCTGTTCTGAATCTTTTTTTCACCTATGACGCGATTTTTTACCCTGTTATTAGATTTTTTCCCTGTTGTATTCATCGGTCTGAAAACAGCAACGTCCAGCTCGCTTTACATGTTAGAAAACGTGCGTTTTTTGGACATGTGTTGAAGAAATTTAAATAAAATTGTTTTGACAGAATAACCGTTCATGCGATCTAACCTATAATTTAACTATAAAATACGCAGATCAAAAGTTTAGTATACGAGACCAATCGCGCGCTTTAGCGCGCGGAGATGATCCTATTTTCATTTTTATTCTGTTTTATAATAATATTTTATTAAAATCATATTAACTATTTTTAAAAAATGATAATGTCAAATTATGCAAAATAATATGGCTATGATAAGAGTAAATGTATTTATTATATTTAAAAAAATATGTAAAATTATATAATGTTACACATATAATTCTGTATACACATAGTTTTTAACAATATTATTTTCTCGTTGATTTCCCATGAAAATTTTCAATGAGTCCCATGATCGGACTCGAGAAAATGCAACGTATAATTGGCCGTGATTAAATACATCTTTTCGAAGATCTATTCCAATTTTATCAAACCTTTGACCTTGACTTTTATTGATAGTCATGGCAAACGCTAATTTTGTTGGAAATTGTCGTCGTTTAAAAGTATTATCAAAGGATAAATATCTTCACAATACAATGTAATACGATGAATAAATACAATATCACCTGATTTATCGCCTGTAAGAATTTGACATCGCAAAAGATTATTTGAAAATTCTAATATTTGCAATCGTGTTCCATTACATAGTCCTTCATTAATACTGAGGTTGCGAATCAACATAACAACACAATTGTTTCTCAATCGTAATGCATAGGGTGGAAGATTCGGTATATTTAAAGTGTTCAGATATTCTGTCAAGATATCATCATTAATGTCTCCGTTATCACAATTATCAACACTATCAATACTGGAGCAGATAATATTGCTACTTTTGCTAAATCTTCGTAACGGCGTTCACTAATAAGTGTTTTGAATATCTCTTCTACTATGTCCTCGCTTTTATTCGCTACACATTGTTCTGTAACTATTAAGTTATTATTATTGTCATTAAGAATACCTTCACCCACAGATAATAAATACTTTGCAAATTCCTCTTCTCCTGGTAAAATGCGCATATTTTCAGTTAATTTGAATACACGAAAATTTTTCCATTGTGAGCTAAATTTAATAGATAAATTGACCAATTCACTGCATGTTGCATTAGTTTTTACTGGTAGTAGTTTTCTGAAATCTCCAAGAATCAGCATTTTACCCCCAAATGGTAAGTTAATATTCGTTAAGTCAAGTGTTCTATCAACTAATTCTAAAGCATATCTTGGTGCCATTGGAGCTTCGTCCCAAATGAAGACGTCAACTTGTCTTAAATATTGTGCATCTTTCGAAATAGGAACAGGCATACCAAAAGTTTTATGTACAGTTTTTCCATGCGGAAGTAATATTGCTGCAATGCCTGTAAATGCCATCGAGCAAATTACTTTCTTTTTTTTTTACTTTTTAATAAGTGATATAAAGTTGTATAAATGAATGTTTTTCCTGATCCACCCGGTCCATCTATGTAAAAACATGAAACAGGAGAGCTGGTTTCATTTGACGCCATAACATTATCCAAGACAATATCAACAATATCTTTTTGTTTTTCGTTCAATTTATTATACTGAATTTGGCCAATTTCTTCATGTTGCTGAGGGGAGACTTCGTCATCTGCAAGATGATCGCTACAGGCTTCAAATTCACTTATTTGAACCATCGTTGGAAAATAACTAAGACCAGATCTTTCATTACTGAGGATATTTATTTCCTGATAGGCTCTTTTAAATGCTTCAGATATTTCACAATTTCTTTGAAAGTCCTGTGACATAGCATATTTAAATTCTTCCCAGAGATCTTCAGGATTATTTGGATGACAATATAATAAAATACGTACAAACAAACGTCGTAATTGTGGCGACATCATCCATATTTCACCTTCTGCCATTGCCCGATTCCATTCTGCATCGTCTCCGATAAGACCTAATGCTAAGCATGCAGCATGAAAAGTGTCATATCTTTGACCATTGACCGTTCTAATATTTTCAAAACTTGTAGCTCCTTTGACTGTTATCAGTATTAATCGGAGATGAAAAAGTTCTACTTGAGTCGGACTAATAGAATGGATTCGTCCTATAATCTTGAATTGTGTTTTACGATTTTCCCACTTGTATGTATTTGAAACATTTTTTCGATTTTTAAATACATAGTGTTCTGGGATCTCCGAATAAGTAAATTGTGTAGCATATGTAAGGATCTCACTTATTTAGCGCAAAATAATCAATTAACATACTGTCTTTCTCCAATACCGTCCTTATCGACTCAGGATCTGTTTCCTCATCAATAGTTACAGTTTGCTGGTTAGGTAAATGTACTGGTAACCGAATAATAGAATAGCTTTTATTTTGTAATGGCCGTCCAAATACTCTATCAGATGCTTCGACAGGACCAACGTATCTTGTTTCTATAAAATTTTGAATTTCATCATTCTGAATTACGTTTTCATTGGTAACAGGATCGTTCACTGTAACTGCAGCAGCATCATGTCCTTTATAAATATATTTGTATAAATATTTTACGGATTTAATGCTGGATACTGCTTCGACATTAATATGACAATTGAATAATTGTAACAATGTGGAATTATAAGGTACAACATACTGGTTGTCAGATGTGTTTCCATTAGAACGAATATAAACACCTGTGTTTCTTCGACGATAAGTTGGGTATCCGTTCTCATCCATTGTTGTTTCTGCATGAAAATTTTTTGGAAATTTTTTTGAACATTTACCTTTGTCATCCTTGCACCAATCTCCACATAGGCCATGAATCATATATTTCATAACAATATTATGAAGTTGTAGATTTTCATCAGGATTTGGTATTTCAGAAGAAATGTGCTTGTCCACGACTTCAGGAATAGTTATCTTACTATTTTGTTTTAAAGGTAATAATAAGTGAACGTGAGGTAATCCACGCTTCTGATATTCAACAACGTACACATAAGCAAGTACTTCACCAAATAATTTTTCTTCCACGATAGTACGAATTAATTCATTTTTCTTAATGTTGAAAACACGTGAGACAATTTCTGGTCTGTCAGATGCTGTTTGGACTTGTAATAGATTTCCTTGTATTTCACGCCAGTTTGAATTGCATGTCATAGTTATAAATAAATCTGGTTTACCAAATCTTCTTACAATTGCCATTGCATCTTGATAATGTTGTAGCATATTACGGGGAGATCCTGTAAATGAAGATGGAAGAATAATCAGTTTTCCTACATGAGAGAAAGTATTAGATTTGTGTAAAATTTGATCCCCACAGTTTTTGTCAAATGTCCACGTTTTGGGACCCCCTGAACCCGAAAAACATGTTGTTACGAATGTGTCTGTCTGTTTGTGTGTCTGCAGACTTTTAGTTTGTGAGCACGATAACTTTCGAAAGAATTGACCGATTGGATTGGCCTTTGGTATACACTTTTAGTGTCTTAAAATGAAGGTCAAGATAGTTGGCCAGCCATTTTGGATAAAAATTCAAAAAGTTGGAGCATTTTGAAAAATTTTGAAACCACCTTTTTTTTAATTTGCAAATTCTACGAACAGATGTTCGAAGTACTTAAAGAGTCGAACAATTTTTCCTTATGACTTTTTTGGATAAAAGAAAAATTGAAAAACTTATAACATTTTGAAAATCCAAAAAAATGAAAGAAAACTTAAATTCGAAGCCAAACAACGCACGATATGTAGAAAAGTCTAAAGATGAAAAAGGTTTCATTTTGAACACACTATAGGATAGGCGTAACAACCTTCTGATTTTCCTTAAAAAATGGAAAATTCAAATTTTAAGCCAAATAACGCGAGATGCAGAGAAAATGATAACAAACATAGTTATTGGTCTTAAAAAGATCTAAAAGTTCTCCTTTGACCATTTTTCAATAGGATGAGTAATTTTCGTTTTAATCATGAAAAATATTGTGAAAGAGAGCCGAGCGCGAAGCGCGAGTGTCCTGATGAGAATGTGCTCCTTAAGGTCGATAGAACCTTATGTAAATTAGTTAACTTTTGCATTCAAAGCTGTAAATTTAATTTAATTAAAAAAATATATATATAAAATATAAATTATAAATACAAAAAAATAAATTAAAATATAAAAATATAAATTATATATAAAAAATATATAATTTCATTAAATTTAAAAAAAACATATAGGTACAAACGTCCTGTAAGGCTTATGTCCTTTACGAAGGACACAAGCGCGCGATGAGAATGTGCCCGCGAAGCGGGCAGATTTTTTATTAGGAGAGACCGGGGTAATTCGTGACAACGGGAAAAATTTGAAATAAGCTTTACCTGAATCCATGTGCCAGGAAAAATCTGAAAAAACTAACTTAAGTGACACTAGTGGCCATCTAGGTTGCTATGAAGTTTGACGCGTGCCTATGCTTTGATACATTTTTAGTGACCGTAAAAGTGTTTTCGTGTCGTAAAAGTAAAATTTTGAGATCTTCGATTTTTTTTTTTTACCATGAATTCATCAGTTGGGAATACCGTGCCGTATGTAAAACTTGTTCTCCAGATTGTTATGAAAATATGTGGAACACAAAATGAATGCACTTTTATCTTATATGGATGTTATTTAAATCGAAAAATGACACATGACGCTGGGGTAATTCGTGACATGAGCACGCGGGGTATTTCGTGACACATATATTACATTTGCAATGTTCCTATTCTTTACATATGAAGTGAGCAATAAGCCTAATGACGTTAGCGTACTAACCACAAAATATTTCAATTCTGATGATGACTAAATATTATGAGTTCTACTTTATTAAATCAATAAAGTCATTATGATGTTTCATAAAACAATAGATTTGAGTATTACAATTCATTATGTACAGTATTAGATTGATTTTATAGTACAGTTCATTATATACAGTTGATTGAAAACAGTGTCACGAATTGCCCCATAATCTGTCACGATTTACCCCGGTATCAGGGTAATTCGTGACACCAGACATGGTCAGAAATTTTATGTTCTATCTAAAATCCTTATGATAGAAAGGACACAAAAAAATTTTTTTAACAAACTAGAGAGTTCAACCAGTAAAAAGCCATAGCTGATATTTTTTTTTTTATAATAGTGTACTCAGAAAAAATTTGCAAACTCAAAATGTCACGATTTGCCCCGGTCTCCCCTAATATAATTACAGTAAAATTATCAGTTATTATATTAAATAAAAAATATCGGTTTTTATATATGTACATTTTTCCTTATTTTTATATTTATTGTTTTTGTATACTTTTTATCTGTATTTTTATTTATCTGTGATTTTTATCTATAATAATAATAATATCTATATATCTTTTATCTATATCTATATCTGTATATCTTTTATCTGTGCTATCTGTATCTATCTGCTATCTGCCACCTGAAAAAGAAAATTACGATTATTAAAGAATAACAGTTCTTCTAATTCTTTAATTTTTATTTATTTGACAATTTTGTATCTAGTTAAAAACTTACGTAACTATTTGTACGTGAATTTTGTAAGTACTTGGCTCAAGAAATAACGCTTGATTATATCAAGCGTTAGTTGATTATATTATAAGCGTCCGTTTGATTATGTCAAATAATATTACTGTGAAATAAAACGTTTACATTAAAAAAATAATTTATTTATGTTTTATATGAAACAATATGTATGTATTAATAAACTTTGGGTGGCGTCGCATGGATCCGGAATACGTTGCGTTTTTGGGCAAAACCATGAGAGTGAGAGAGATAATAGTATTAGTGCGTCTCTCTAACTCTCATGGTTTTACGCAAAAACGTAACGCATTCCGGATCCATGGGACACCACCCTTAAGGTGCTATCATACCTCTGCAATAAAATTGCATTGGAAAATTCCGATTTAATATAGTGTTTTTTTCTTTGTTAATTGTTCCAATGCCATTTTTCTTATTTACAATAAAGAAAAAAAAACTATAATTCAAAACTTTCCGCCAAGAATTTTTTCCGCTTGCAAAGCGGAAAATCTTTTACACATTTCCATTGTGCAAGATATTGCGCAAGCAATTTTATTGCAGAGGTATGATAGCACCTTAATTAGAGTTCGAAAATTTTCGGTAATTTAAATTTGGAGAAGGTAATGGAGAACGTTACCGTATGTTACCAAGAATGAGAATTTATCGAGAATTTTGAGAATGTTAATTTTTTACTTTTATTTCTTATTTTTTAATTTAAATAACGTTTATCTTCAATATATTTAAACATAAATAGCAATAAACATTAGAAATAAAAAATTAGTTACCCCTATGAACGTCTTGTTGGAAGAATTTTGACAAAATATCTTTGAATACGATAACGCGCGAAATTCAAATTATTATAGTTATAAAAATTATACAAATTATTAAATTAATTATTAATTAACAATATTAGTCATAATTATTATTATATTATATGCCTTCCTCTGTTTTGCATTGTAAACATTTTGACTCATCCCTGGTTTCCAAAAGATTCTAATGGAAACCAGGGCTGGGATGTTTAGTTTATAATGCAATACAATACAAACGTTTGAATGTTCCAGCCCTCGTTTCCATTAGAATTTTGTGCACTAAACATATATATAGATATTTAAGGAATGTAGATAAAAGCAACATAACCTCTAATTTTAAGTTCTAAATGAAAAGTGCTTTTTCTACTCATAATATATTTTGTTAATATATATATTGTTTCTTCATATATATATTTTGTTAATATATTTTGTTTTTTACCACTTGGTATAAAAAATGTACGCTTTTACATTACAACATTGTGTCTTATGGAACTAAACTGTAACGGGCAGTATTGTCACCCGTTGCAAATTTCTATCTTTCATTGTCCGTCGCAGTCCGCTTACGTCACAGACAGGGCGGGACGAGATTTCACTCACCGACCGGTTCTCCCCACCATTGAATTACGTAACCAACAATGCTTATATGCAGTACCGCGAGCACTCATCAGTCAGTTAGCCGAGGAGCAGCGAAGTCTGCACTCGGTGAACCAAGCTCTTCTCTTTACCAGCGGGTTCCACCATAGTAGAGCGACCGGGAACGACCCAGACATCCTCTTCGGGTTGGGTCCACCAGGTGTGCGACTGGCAGGTGCCACTACAGCCGTACTCCTGGCAAAAGGATATACGACTAGCGGGCGCTACCATAGCCGTATGTCTTGGACTAACTTGTGGGAAATATCGACATGGAAGGCTTCTTCTGGTTGAGTTCACCAGGTGTGCGACTGGCAGGTGCCACTACAGCCATACACCTGGCTAAAGGATGGCCGACTAGAGGGCGAAACCATAGCCGTCTATCCTGGACCGACCTGGGGTAAAAACCTGTGAAACATTAAGAGGGGTAAAAACACAAAAAGGGACAAACGTAACGTCTCCTTCCCCCTCTCTCTCACGTTACCGTACCGCTTCCGAGAGAGACGGGCTCAGGAGACGATGCCCGCCTCGTCCGTGAACGTACCGCAAAGAATACGTGACTCATAAAATTCCTCATTTACAGGTGGTACCGGAACAGCACACACGCAAACAAACCGCCATAGCTCACTTGCTCTCTCTCACCCACACACCGCTAAATTGAATTATACACTTCACACACACAGAGATAAATGTAACCGCGCTTACACATACTCATACTTAACAAATGTTAATCTCACACACACACATATTACACAAACACACATATTACACTCACACCGTCACACTCACACTTAGTTTATTATTAGAATGTAGCTTATTGGAGAATAAACATTCATTTTGTTATTTCTTTCAAATATTTCTTTACATTGGTTTTATTTTATTAAATCCTAAAAATAGACCCTGGCTAGAGTGAAGCGTCCGCTGGATTTAATAGAGGGACTTCACCCGAAATAAAACACATCATCTCATTGCGCCCGAACAGGTCTAACCCGTATTTTTTTTAGAGAGAGAGCAACCCTTCTCCTGCGACCGCATCCTGGCGCTGCCCTGGCTTTTCGGCCGTTGCGTGCTGCCTTCGGCCTAGTCTGGAGAATCGTCTTCGTGCCGTCCGCCCTCACCGTACCGTACCGCTTTCCGTGGGTGGCGGGTTACATGGTGATTTTTCGGATCACTACAGGGCGTGCGCTGCGGTTGCGTGGCCATGGGTGGCATGCATAACATCTTAAGGAATGATTGTCGTAGAGCGTAAGCTTACCGTAAGGGAAAGCATTCTCTTCAAGGGTGGAATTTTCTTTTTTTCTGGCTAGATACTTGTGGCGTCTTTTTTCACTGTCGCCAGGGGGATATCACACCGCATCTTTCGATGTCTGGTCAGATACCGCTGACAGACATCACTCCGCTTTCCCCATTGTTATCTGCTCAGATACCGCTGACAAATATCAAACCGTTTTTTCTTCTCCGGATGTCTCCTTGATGGCCAAGTGAGAGAGAGGCGTCACACCGTTTTCTTTTGTTCCGACATTTTCATTCCGGGTCTCTACCCTTAGATTGATTGCCGAACCGTACGGTTCTGAAACAGCACAATTTATCGTACCGACTTGTAACCGATTCACTGAACCGCACCGAACCGACATGTAACCGATTTACTGAACCGCACCATACAGACCTTTTTGTAACCAAATTGTTGTCACCGCCTGAGACCAAAAGGGAAAATTGCTCTGCTCAAAAAGCCAAAGGAGCAAAATCTCCAGTGATGTCTTTTTAACCACCGTCATGGCGATATCATACCGTACCGTACCGCTTTTTCTGGACATCGCCCTAAATACCGCAAAAAGACATCACAGCGCTTTTCTTTGGTCTTCACTCCGAATAATTTTTTGTACTTACCGCACCGCATCAATTTATTCTACCGAGCGACAGCTACGCAATAACAAAAAAATAAGGGAAATACGCTTATCATTGGGGACCGTATTACTCTGCCTAAAAAAGGCCAAAGGAACAATAAAACTTCCGGTGATGTCTC
>CAJFCO010018429.1:190363-214335 GCA_904066015.1 Synergus gifuensis | reverse complement strand
ATTGTATTTTTACTGGTTAGTCCCGGGACTTAATGACCCATGTGTTAATCTGGGATGATTATTACTAATTGGGAAGGGGAATTAGGGAAATTACCAGATGGGAGTGAGAAACAAAGAACAAGCAAGTGAATATTAACAAGAAACTATATTCTACTTACGATACAAAAGGCTTCAAAGCCGGAAGAACAAATATCGATTAGCACAACCGAAAACTAAGGTAGCCAACGAGGCTCACAAGAGATCAGAGAGAGAGACTAACGTTTTGACTGTCAGCTGTCTAAACTGCAAGAGCGCGGGGTAGCGGACCGACGACTCGCAGCACCGCAGCTCGTCGGCGTGCCCCCTCCCCTTCGCCTGCACGTAGGCAACCAACGTAATAGCCATGTTACACCCCCCGTCCCATGTGGGAGTTTGGGTCCATGACCGAAACGTTCTCCAGCAATTCCAATTTCATTTCAAAATCTGACTTCTTTCCCTTATTTACTGGGCTTCTCACATTCCATCTACTCTCTCTACTAGGTTTAATTTCTATTTTAATTAACTTTTGATAATCTAAGTTAATTCTTTCCCAATTCTCTCTTATATAAATACTATCATAGCTTGGACACGTTAAATTCCGCCCATATCTATATGGCCTATAATTACAAAAACTATCGTGGAAAATGTATAACTCCTTCGGTATTAACTTCTTACAAAATTTGCAATTTTTTGCCCCTATCCTAACTGTTAGTTTCGATGGTTCTTCTTTTCCTTTAGGCTCCATCCTTGGTCCTTTTTATCCTCTTACAGGTTTGGCTATTTCTATTTTTTTCCAACCTTGGTTCCTTTCTTATTCCGTAACCTTTAAAAAACAAAACAAAAATTGATTGAGTCGGGAGTGCGAGTAATTCAGTCATTTTTAACTGTTCTTTTCTTTTCCCATATTAGAGTGGAGTTGGAGAACTTTTGAGTAAATAACTCCTTTGGGTCGATTTGTCTTTTAGAGCCACAGCTCTTGCTGAACTTTTCTGACTCTTCTGGCCCTTTTTAGCAACCTGCTCCTGTAAAACTTGGCTTACTCGCCTACGCCCTACTAACCACTACCAGACCTTACAGTGGTTCAAATTCTCTAGGAGTCTCTCCTCCATTCGCAACTTTCAGCACAGGTTGCCCTAATAATGTTATCCATCTGGAAAAAAAATAACTAGTATTTTCCGTTTTGGAGTTAGAGTTTCGCATTAGAGTTTTGTGTCGTAGTTTTTAAATTGGAGTCTGTCAGAGTTGGAGTTTATACCTTTAACTTACTTTTTGCTCTCTCTCTTTTCTATTAACTTTAATTTTTACTACCTCTTTTCCTATTTGACTTTACTTTCTTTTCTACCAGTTCTTTTTCTACTTTAGCATTGTCTGTACTCTTTTCCAATTTAAAATCATTAACATTCCAATTTCCGATACTCTTTCCCTTTGAATCTTTCAATTCGTACATGGTTGGAGACAATTTCCTTTTAACTATAAATATTCCTTCGTACTTATAAAACAATTTACCCGCTTTACTTTCTGCTTTATTGGATAATTTATTCACTTTTTTAAGGACTCTATCCCCGATATTAAATTCTTGCGGTCTCCTTCGAAGGTTATCGTATCCGGCTTGTCTCTGGTTCGCGTCATCTAAGTTCTCTTGAACTTCCTCTTTCAAAATTTGGAAACTTCGCCACCTATCGGTCCATTTATCTACTTCTTGAAACTCTATTTCCTCAATATTTTCTATTTCCGCTTTTAAATATTGCTGAGGGTGCAATTCTCTGCTTAAGTTTATAAATGCTGGCGTAAATCCCGTTGACGCATTCTTACTCGAGTTCATCGCGTATTTGATATCGACTAAATACTCGTCCCATTACGCATCATCGTCATCTAAATACGCCTTGATCAATTGCTTGATCGTTCTATTATATCTTTCCGTTGGGTTCGCTTGGGGGTAATATCTTGGTGTGGTTACATGTCTAATTCCGAATTTTTCCGCTAACTTTCTAATTGTTTTGTTAACAAATCTATCCCATTATCTGTTAACAATATTCTAGGGGTTCCCCAATGTGATATTATTTTGTTATAGAATTCCTTTTCCATTTCTTTCCCATTCGCTTTTTTAATAGGAATTATCTCTACCCATTTGGAAAAATTATCCACAATTACAAGAATATATTGGTTCCTACGCTTTTTTGACAATGGTAACGGTCCCATTATATCCGCTGTCACCATTGTCCACGGTTCCTCTATGATTCGTTTACCCATGAGTCCTATTCTCGGTTTATTTCCCGGTTTGATTCTTTGACAAATTTTAGAGTTTTTCACATAGTTTAATACTTAGGAGTAACTCCCTGGCCAGAAATAGTTTTCCGATATTCTCGCGTACGTTTTCTCGGCCGCTAGGTGGCCTGCCTGCACCTTGTCGTGATTTTCTATCAAAACCTGTTTACGTAACCTTTTGGGAATCACCAGTTTCCATGGATTGGAATCTGGTAACAGTTTCGATTTAAGTGGGTCCGGTCTATAAAAATATAGTTGAGAATCTCTTATTCTCCAATTCTCATTCTCCTTGGGATGTTTTAACACCTGCCTAATTTTTGTTTTATACCAATCGTCGGTTTCTTCCTTTAGGTTTTCGATTGTTTTTTCGATGCATGTCGCTAACGCGCTGGCTATTGGCTTCTCTACTTCGTTTTTTCTAGATAGTGCATCCGGCAAATGATTCGAACTACCTTTCCGATAGACTACTTCGTAATCGTACTCCAACAGTTCCAGAGCCCATCTGGCTACTCGACCTGTTGGGTTCTTCATATTATGAAGCCATTTCAAGGCTTGGTGAACAGTCAATACCCTGAAATGAAAGCCTTCTAAATAAGGTCTAAATTTCCTTATCGCCCAAATTACTGCTAAGCACTCTAATTCTGTTGCCGAATACATTGTTTCAGCACCGTTTAAGCCCCTGCTCGCATAAGCGACTGCATGATCTTTTCCGTTCCTAACCTGTGTTAAAACTGCTCCCAACCCCGTGGTACTCGCATCCGTTTCCAATTGAAATGGTGCCGTAAAGTCTGGGTGTACTAAGATCGGATCTGACGTTAACGCCTTTTTAAACTTTTCTAAAGCTTTTTCCTGATCTTTTCCCCACTCCCAGGCTCTACCCTTCCGTAGTAACCTATTGAACGGTTCTACTATTTCTGCGAATCATGGTATGAATTTACGATACTAACTCGCCATTCCAATTAACCTTTGCAATTGTTTAACGTTTTTTGGTGCCGGGTATTCCAGAATTGGTTTAATTTTCTCTTCATCTATTTGAATACCGTTTTTGTTTATCTTCAAACCCAAATATTTTACCTCTGAGCACCGAAATTCACACTTTTCTGGGCTGATGGTTAAACCTGCTTTGTTTACCCTATCTAATACTATCCCTAAGTATTTTAAATACTTATCAAAGCTATCCGTCGCGATTACTATATCATCTAAGTAGCAAAACACTTGTGGTTTTAACTCTGGTGTTATGATTTTGTCCATTAGTCTCTGGAAAGTTGCGGGAGCATTTGTCAGCCCAAAAGGCCTCCGCCTAAATTGATACATCCCCTTTCCAGGAACCCTGTACGCGGTTAGAGTCTTGGACTCTTCCTCTAAAGGTATTTGCAGATATGCTAATTTAAGATCTACTTTCGATATGTACTTCGCAGCTTTGAGTGCATCTTTTATCTCATTCATCAAGGGTATCGGGTAACCGTCTTTCTTGATCACTGCATTGACTTTCCGAAAGTCCAGACAAAACCTATATTTTCCATTTGGTTGTTTAATCATAACTATGGGGTTCGACCATTCTGAACATGAAGGTTCAATTATTCCTTGCTCCAGCATCTTATCAATTTCTTCGCAAATCGCTTGTTTGACTACTGGGCTGACCTGATAGAATCTTTGCCTAATTGGCTTGTGCCCTTGCACGTCTATCTTATGTTTCGCTAAATGCGTTGCCCTATGTTCTTTTCCTACCTCGGGTTTAATTTTCCTTTTCAATAATTCTTCTAACTTTCGCTGTTGGTTCACATTCAATTCACAAATTCCAGACGCTCTCTCGTCGTTTTTCCCTTTTCTATTTCTATTTGTCCTATTTTTCCCTTTTCCAGTCTCCTTTGTAAGTATGGCTCTATTCTTGAACTCTTGCCAACTATTACTACTTTGGTATTCCGTCCAATTTCTAATTTTATTTTCTGATAGTTTTATCTCCATTAATTTTGGTATTTCTTTTCGCATTACGCGCGATTTTTTCCCTACTTCATTATCCGACTCTCTTAGCTTACTTAAGCATTCGAACCGATTACTGATTGGAATTTGGGGAAACTTTGGTGTGTGGTTCAGAGTTTGGGCTTTCTCTGTTACTATTGATATTTTGGGACTTATTGTTTTCTCCGTATTCGGTTCAGTTCTTGTTTTTCTCGCTAACTCGGCTGTTTTGTCTCTCTTTAGACGCACTTTATTTCCGAATTTAATTTCCGGTTTAGGTTGTGGATTGAGTGACTCTCGATTTAAATTGTCGATTTTAATTGGCTTTGGGAGGGTTGTCGGCTGAGACTCTATCTTGTATTTAACTGAGGGTTTATCTGGTAACCACCAAATTTATTTCTCAAAATCGAGTGTCATTCCCAGTCCCTTAATCGTATCCGTACCCAGAGTTCCTACTGATTTCAATTCTGGAACTATTCTAACCAAAAGTCTTTTCTTCAAATTACCTATTTCTACCGGAATTGAAACCTGTCCCGTAATTTCCTCTTCTTCCCCGTTTGTTACTATGAGGGTTCGTGAGACGGGTTCTGAAATAAGAATTCCGGTTTCCTCTATTTTTTCTTTCAACTCCTTGCCTACGTACGTGTGTGTTGCACCTGTGTCCACCAACAATTTAAATAATTTTCCCTCAAATTTAATTATTACGTGAAACCTTGTTTCACCTTTGCCATTATTTTCCGAGTTTAATTTTTCTGGCGTTCTGGCTCCAGGTTGTTTATTACCTTTCGCCCGCCCCTCTAGTTTCCCGAATTTTTGTATCTATAACGGCATTCTCTTGCCATGTGACCAGGTTTATCACACACATAGCATCTAAAGATTTGTTTCTGATCTCTAGGATTTCGCATCGACCAAGGTCATTTTTCGTTTCATTTTTGGGTATGTCAGGTTTTTTGATGGGCTAAATTGCTTTTATTTCGGGTTTCCGCGCATTTTCCGGTTCTAACTCACTAATTCGTATCCTAGGTTCCCGGCTTTGTTCGTTTTGCCTATCTATATTCTTTTCGCTACGGTATCTTCCTTTTAGGTTCACGTATCTTTGTTCGTTTTGTTGCCAATACTGTATTGAGTTTCTGTTTTCGAAATAATAATTCTGACTACTCTGTCCTTTATTAAAATATTTTTTACTTGATTGATTTTTTAACTCTGTCACGGCTAATACCTCACCTCTATTTTTAGATTTAAACCTTTCGGTTTTCCATTCCTTTCCTATTTCTAGTAGTTAATCGAAAGATTGGAAATCATATCTCCTAATATATGTTTTATAAATCAACTGCATATTTTCATATGCTTTCCGCAATTCCCATTCTAGTGGTTTTTTAGGATTAAGCAAACCAAACAACTTTTTTTATCTCTGTGAGATATGAACCTAAATCTTGATTTTCTCTCTGGTTACACGCTTTTATTTTCTGATGCGTCTCTTCTATAAACCTTTCATCTATATACGCATTTTTAAAACTTGCGAAAAAATCTTCTAAATTATACCATGATCTTTTATTTACTATAAAACAATCCTTGGCTTCTTCTTTTAGCAACGCGTCTAAATTTTCTAGAACTTCGCGATCGTCTACTTGGTAACCTCGTTTGAACCTGACAATATCTTCTAAGAAGTGGGCAGGGCTGTCCACTCTATTATTTCGAAATCTAGCCGGCCAGTCCGACATTATCTGGAATGGTGATTTCACCATACCATGATGGCAACTTGTGGCTTGGCAAATATTTCGCCGTTGGGGTGGTTCTCTCTCTAATAACTGATCTCTTTCATCTCGCATAGTCAAAGATCTACGCGCTGATCTTTCTCTCGCGCATGACATGCGAGATCTATTTACGCTTGTCCTATCCGCAAACAGTTCCCTGATTTCGGTTTCCCTACTTTGTGTCTCTTCTGTCAAATAATCTGATCAAAAATTCTTACTACTCGGGTTTTCTCTCCCGGTTCTATTTTCGTCGTACTCTAGTAATTCCGCTATTTGCCTATTATCCTCCTCCGCATAGGGACTAGTCTCTACTAAACTCTTTTATACTCTTTCGCATTCTTCTACATGACGGTCCATCGCGTCCACCGTTGCTTTTAATTCTTTTAATTTTTCGCGATCCGAACCCTTCATCCTTCTCACACGATGATAAATTTCTTCCATTTTTTTTCTTATCGTTTCTAATTCTGCGTTAGAGTCTATTTCTTTTCTTTGTCTTGGTCTGTCAGAGTTTGTCTCTAGCAGTCCAAGAGTTCCTGTCAGGGTTCGAGTTTTCATTTGAGTTATGTCTGAGTTTCTTTCTAACGGTCTCAGAGTATTTGTATGGGTTTGAGTTTCAGTTTGAGTTCTCGGTATCGCTCCTAAACCTATCATTTCGTTAGAATCTGGGAGTCTCGTATAATCCCATTCTAACGTACGTCTTTTTGTACTCGCGAACTCATCTTCTCTATTTCTAAGCGTTCCCAGTGTTAAATCTTCTTCATTTAAGGTGAATCTATTTCCTATCCCTGAGCTTCTAATTCGCGAAAAACCTCTACCTCGCGAACTAAACCCTTTATTAGCTAGAGGGATTCCCGCGTTAGTCGGTGTTTCTAACCTTTCAACTTCCCCCGTTCATTCCATTAAACTCCTCACCTGTCACTTGGTTCTCCTGTCTACGCTCAGTTTCCGCCAATTTGCTTTTCCCCTTACCGGACCTCAGAACCATTCCCTCCCTCACCATGTTCAACTAGAGTTACTCTACTCACTTGATAGAATTTTAATCCAATTTTATTTGCCACTCGGTAGGCAAATTTTCTAAATTTTATTCCCGAAATATTATTTCGGTACTCAGGTATCCGAAATTTCGGTCTAAATTGTTGAGGGACGTTTATTTTCTGAGATACCGCTCGGACTAGGCTATGAGTCACTCGCTTTGACCCTTCAAAACGCGCCTACGGTCACCTCTTCGCTCGACCTTTCACTGATTTCAACTAAAAATTCGACGCTTTCGAACTTTCTCCTAACCGAAATTTTTCTAACGGCACTTATTTTCACTTTTCCCGAATTTTTATATTCGGTTTTCTTTTTTCCTAACCTTTTTACCGCTTTTTCGGGTTCTATTTAACACTTTGCACTTTTTATCGCGGTTCCTATCCACTTTTCCGCTTTCGGTTGCCTAACGGTTTTACCTTTCTCTATTGTTCGCTCACTAAATTTTTATCCCTTTTTGGGTTTTTGTTTCACTTCCTAACCAGAGACATGCGGGAAAAACTATCTTTTCAAAGATATACTTCAGTTTTATTTTTCACTTTATTCAAAATTTCTGAAAAGCGAAAATATCTCGCGGGAAATATATCTCACAACCGTACATATAAATTTGTAACACCATAGATTATTCTTAACATCCTTTGTTCCTTCCTCACTGGTAATTCGGGATTGTAGGTTATTCAGTTTGGCGCCTAGTATAATCTGGGATGATTATTACTAATTGGGAAAGGGAATTAGGGAAATTATCAGATGGGAGTGGGAAACAAAGAACAAACAAGTGAATATTAACAAAAAACTATATTCTACTTACGATACAAAAGGCTTCAAACCCGGAAGAACAAATAGCGATTAGCACAACCGAAAACTAAGGTAGCCAACGAGGCTCACAAGAGATCAGAGAGAGAGACTAACGTCTTCACTGTCAGCTGTATAAACTGCAAGAGCGCGGGGTAGCCGACCGACGACTCGCAGAACCGCTGCTCGTCGGCGTGCCCCCGCCCCTTCGCCTGCACGTAGGCAACCAACGTAACATCCATGTTACAGGCTTAATTTATAATATGTAAATAA
This sequence comes from Synergus gifuensis, assembly GCA_904066015.1. Classification (NCBI taxonomy): domain Eukaryota; kingdom Metazoa; phylum Arthropoda; class Insecta; order Hymenoptera; family Cynipidae; genus Synergus; species Synergus gifuensis. The sequence goes on along the minus strand of CAJFCO010018429.1, from coordinate 206,245 downwards.
TTTATAATTAGTACGAAGATTGTAGAGAATTTGTTTTAGGAAAAGCTGGGGCTGGATTGGCAGGTAAGTAAGCATATAATTAGTACAAATATCAAATGAATTTTCATTACAATATAAAATAAAATTTTTTAATTTTATACATTTCTTTATAATATAAAGTTTATATTAAATTATAATTAAGAGAATAGAAAGATATGAATATTTTATTTTTACAGCACATTAAACATAAAATTCAGATTATTATTCCATTTCAGCTTCACTTACATCCATTAATTTGACGAAAACATCAAGTTTCTTCGTGGCTGACAACTTATCAAAGGCATCACATAATAAATATTGTATTAACTATTACATTATTATTATATTAACTATTACATTATTATTATTATACATTGCTTCAATTAAACGGCAGTGTATTGAGAAAAGGAATTTTGAAGATGCAGAGACTGAAGAATATGATGTCGAATCATTGCACAACTTTCTTGAAAAGTCAGTTGGTGATGAACATAAAAAAATACTTTTTGCTTAAAAACAGTTCGAAAATTGTAGTGTATCATTGAAAACTTTAACTAGTAAGGCAAAAGAAATGACAAACTCATTGGAAAAAGAGATCCAGAAAAGTTAGTGTGATTTGTTAAGAAAAGGCTATTACAAAATAAGAGGCGTTGACGAATACCAGTCATTATTATGTGATGCCTTCGATATAAGTTGTCAGCCACGAAGAAACTTGATGTTTTCGACAAATTAATGGATGTAATTGAAGCTGAAATGGAATAATAATCTTAATTTTATATTTAAAGTGCTGTAAAAATAAAATCTTCATATCTTTCTATTCTCTTAATTATAATTTAATATAAACTTTATATTATAAAAGAAATGTATGAAATTAAAAAATTTTATTTCATATTGTAATGAAAATTCATTTGATATTTGTACTAATTATATACTTACTTACCTGCCAATCCAGCCCCAGCTTTCCCTAAAACAAATTCTCTAAAATCTTCGTACTAATTATAAATTATTTACATATTATAAATTAAGCCTATCTTCGACCTTGCATGAAATTCGCATTTTCTAAATTTCAAGAAAACTTAGAATAATAATATAATAATAATAATACCTCCTTTATTAGAATTAAAAGAAATATTTTTAATTAACTTATTTATTGGAATAAAATTTAAATTTATTTGTAATATTAGTATATTAGTATTTCTAATATTAGTATAAATTGAAAATGTATTACGTTACTTGACGCAACTCACACCACCAGCCTTTGCGTTCCACGGATGATGGTGTGAGTGACATTTACTTGACGCAACTCACACCACCAGCCTTTGCGTTCCATGGATGATGGTGTGAGTTACATGTACTTGTCGCAGCGACTGCTCGACGCGGCGTTCATTTGACGCGACGTTTACTTGACGCAACTCACACCAGCAGCCTTTGCGTTCCATGGATAATTGTGTGAGTTACATGTACTTGACGCAGCGACTGCTCGACGCGGCGTTCATTTGACGCGGCGTTTACTTCTCGCTGCGTTTTCTTGACGCAACTCATACCACCAGCCTTTGCGTTCCATGGATGATGGTGTGAGTTACATGTACTTGACGCAACTCACACCACCAACCTTTGCGTTGCGTTTTGAGGATAATGGTGGGAGTTGCGTTTGCGTCACAAGACTTTATAGTGAAAGTTGACGGCAGTTATTCTGCATATAATGCAAAATAACAATATAGTAATAAAATACCTATAAAATTTAGTTCAAGAAATACAAATTAATTTAAGTATTTTCTGCAAATGTTATTATGTACATAAAGTATAAATTGATATAATTACATATCGCATAATTAATGTTTTGTTTTAATTTTCTAAAGAGTTTTAAAGATTTTTTTTATATTGTTTTTATTCATAATATAGTATAGAAATAATATAAAATTTATATAAACATAATTTTTCAATAAAATTAATTATAAATTTTTAGCTCAAAATTACTTTTTTATTAAATAAAAGAATTATTTAAAAATGAGTTAAATTAAATTTTTAAATTCGATTAAGTTCATTGATATTCTAAATATTAAAAACATTTACCTTGTAATAAGGTGAAGTAAAATTTGTTTAACTAATATTAATAATGAATAATATCTCCAATCAACATTGCATACTCTCATGAGTATGTAATTTAATCATCAAATTAAAAGTTATTGTTTTTTAAATTTAAATATAAAAAATAAAAAATTTAACCCCATCATTTTATCGCTTTTTTTGGCACCTTATTTGTTTATCGTGGCTCATTTCAGATCCAAGGCATGTTAAAAAGCTGAATTATGAATTAAAGAATCTGATAAAATTCGTATGCACTCTTCAACACTTCTCCTTTAAAGGCACATCATAAAGATTGCAAAAAAATTGTAACAAATATTTTATTTTTAGTGATAAACACATCCACCTCCCGAAAATTCAGATATGTACAAAAAAATTCATGGGTCTGGAACCACCCACGATAAACAAATGGGGTAAATGTTTATATAATATAATATCTATAATATTCATATAATATTTATTTTGTCTTAATGTATTGTAAATAAAAATATATTCCTTTTTTTATTTTTCATGTTTAGAATGAAAATATATCGATTGATAAAATTGTATATTATTATTAATACTTTAAAAAAAATTTACACTCGTTTTAATATAACTATTTTGAATAAAGAAAATTTATAATTAATTATCATTAATTATATAATATTATATTCAATAAATCATTTTAGTTAAAAATTGCATTTCTCTACATGTAAACTATGTTCTGTTTTTATTTAATTATAAAAATTTATACCTTACATACATAATTACATTCGTAAAAAATATTCAAATTAATTTTTTTACAATGAACTGAATTTTATAGGTCTTTTATTATTACTTTGTAATATTCATTTCTTTAATAAATTTGAATCTCCCGCCATATTTCGTTAACTGCCTAGGAGACGCAAACGTAACTGCCACCGTCATCCACGCGTTGTGTTTGCGAGTTTGCGTCACATGACTCGGAGTAAAATATCGCGGGAGATTAAAATGTCTTATGGAAAAAAAAACAATATTGTAATAAAAGACCTATAAAATGCAGTTTCTTGCTAATAATTAAATTTTCAGTATTCAGATCAAAGTCCGATTCTGAGTTAGAGAAATAATTTTTTTTTTCGAATTTCAGCAAGGGAGTCATTCACAAAATATACGTGATATTTTTTATACACTCCCCCCCCTAATACACCTATTTTCATAGGCCGCGATATTTATTATGGTATTATAATCGAATTTTTGTAAATATACATATATACATTAGGGTGGCCCAAAATTGCATGGGGAATAATCACTTTTTGGAGTTTTTGTAATCATTTTTCAGGGTTTAGGAAAATGTTATGGTAAGTATGGTATATAGAGGCTTATTGAGTACTACAAAGAATTTCATGTACCATACATATCGGTTATACACTCCTAACAACCCCCCGCCCCGATCCTGCCTTTAAAACTACCCTTAAAACGAAAATTGTCAATTATTCATAAAATCGACCTTCTGAGCGCTTTATTCTCGTTTTTTTGTAAATAAACATTATTTCTATCAATCTAATGGAATATTTATCAACATTAGTTAATTAACTTTCAATTATTTAATCAAATATAATTTGTTTAAATAATTTTTTTTTCGAAAATTCTTTTTTTTTTATTAAATATTATTACTATTTATGTAGTAAAATATTTATTAACATTGGTTAATTAATTTTTAATTGTTTAAACAAATTTCATTTCTTTAAAAAATCTCTTCTTCCTTAAATTCGAAAATATTCTTGAGTTATTATCGTTACACGTGACATAAATTTTTTTTCAAATATTTTCCAATTTTTTCCGCTACGTTCCTAAACGGAGAAGACAGGTATAAAATTTCACAAAGGTACGGAATAATTTGTCCTAATTTTATTATAAACCTGATTTAATACATGGATAATAAATTTTGAAAAAAAACATTTTTTAAAGAAATTGAATTTGTTTAAACAATTCAAATTTAGTTAAACAATGTTAAAAAATATTATCCTATATAAATAGTAATAATTTGTAATAAAAGAAAAGAATTTTCTAAAATAAAATTATTTAAACAAAATCAATTTGTTTAAATAATTGAAAAGTAGTTAATCAATATTCCATTGGACCAATACTAATCAATAATTATTTCAAAAAATGAATTTTCTAAAAAATAACTATTTAAACAAATGGAATTTGTTTAAATAATTAAAAGTTAATTAACTAATGTTGATAAATATTCCATCAGATTGATAAAAATAATGTGTATTTAAAAAAAGAAACGAGAATAAAGCACTCGATTTTATGAATAATTGACAATTTTCCTATTTCAGGGTAGTTTTAAAGGCACGATGGCGGGGGGGGGGGGTGTTAGGAGTGTATAACCCATATGTATGGTACATGAAATTCTTTGTTGGATTGTCCTCAATAAGCCTCTATACTTACCATAACATTTTCCTAAACCCCGAAAAATTATTACAAAAACGCCAAAAAGTGAATTTTTCCCATGAAATTTACGGCCTCAACACAAAAATAAATATTTTTCCCTGAAATTTTGGGAAACGTTAGAGAACATTAAAAGGGAGGTTTATTTAACTCTTTTTTGTTTTGCATAATGAAAAAAGTTTTGCTTTGTTAAAATCTCAAACCTTTATTTATCGATTTTAGTAAAACGAATATTTTTTTTTTCATTTTTCAAACTAAAAGAAATCAAGAAATATCCATTTCGGAGATGAGATTTTTGAAAATCAATAAAAAATCGCTATCATTTTTTTAAGCATCACATCTAAATTCAATCATATGATACGTAACATATACTCTTAACTTAAGATATTCTTTTATTTATACAATCGGAGCGTTAATTTTCCCAGTGGGCACAAAATTTGACGACGTCTTTACGACATCGTTATGACATTTTTATGACATCGTAAAGACATCGTATGTCCATGTCGTAAAAATGTCGTAACGATGTCGTAAAGACGTCGCCAAATTTTGTGCCCACTGGGTTCTATTCTTCTTGAAATTCAATGTTGATAAATGCATACGTCAGCGGCGGACATAAATATCCGCTAGTAACTTTCACGTTTAGCATCAGCATGGAGCGACAGTTGGTACTAGTGACTTTCCAACGCAGCAGACGCACATAACGCAGCGTCCGAGCGTGCGTTGCGTCGGCTTAGGTTTGTTTGTGGAGTCACCTTTACAGGTGGTACCGGAATAGCACACACGCAAACACACCGCCATTGCTCACTTGCTTTCTCTCACTCGCACACCGCTAAATAGAATTATACACTTCACATACACAGAGATAAATGTAACCGCGCTCACACATACTCATACTTAACAAATGTTAATCTCACACACACACTATAAACAAACACACCGTTACACTCACACTTAGTTTATAATTAGAATGTAACTTATAGAAGAATAAACATTCATTTTTTTATTTCTTTCAAATATTTCTTTTCATTGGTTTTATTTTAATAAATCCTAAAAATAGACCCTGGCTAGACTGAAGCGACTGCTGGATTTAATAGAGGGGCTTCACCCCAAATAAAACACATCATCAAAAACCTAGCAGAATCACATAAACTGGAGAGTTCTCTTCGAAAATCCAACTTAAACACTCAAAAAACTGTTTTTATTAAAGAATGAACTTTACTTGTCTTGGCAAAAATTCAATTTTTTATAAATTAACTTTAAAGCTGAAAAAATAAGCTGTCAACAAATAAAACGAATTAATATCGTCGTATATAAGAAAACAGCTAAAGACACTTCAAAATTAATGCCAGTGTTCATGAAAGGCTGGTTTTAATGTGTCACATGTTGAACTTTTGCAGAGCTGGGTTGTGATGTGCCATAACTCTGTTCAGTTTGTACAGGGTTGGAATGAGCGTTGATAAATGTAATTAGAAAGAGAACGAGAGCAGAGATGAGTTGGGAGATTGCTAATCCTATTGAAAAAGAGAATTTGAGAAGAGGGGACTGATAAACGCGCCCTCTTGGCGAGTCGTACTGCGAATTACTTCGAAGTTCGACCCGCGTCGGTAACTGATGTAAGTTAGAACTTCCAGAAACGATTTACCATCGACGATTTACCATCGATTCACCAATTGCAAACTGCAAAATGTTTATCATCAAGATATTTAATATGTAGAAACATCTTTTTATCGAAAATGAAAAATTCTGAATTTGTAAAATACCGAAAAAATAATTCCAGAAAATTCAAAATGGAAAATATGAATTTTTAAAAATTCCCGAATGTAAAAAAAATACGATTTTAAGTTAATTATATTAAATTATAATAGTTTTAAAATGTTTTGTTAAAGTTTTCAAAATTTGATCAAAATTAAAATCTTTAAGATTTTTGAAAGAATGTAAAAATTAGATATAAATAAGTTTACATGTTTTATTTTGTTGAAATAAAATAATTTCAGACAAGAAAAATTTTTTTTTTATTTTCGGGAAATTAAAATTTCTGAAATTATTTTTTCGGTATTTTTTCACTATTCATGATTTGTGATTTTGGGCCAAACGATGGTGAAGTTATTATTTGATGTTATTTATTTATTGATGTTATTGTTATTTAATGGAGAATAAATAATTAATGTAAAATATTTATTATACAAATTACGAAATTATAGATTTAACTTTAGATATTAAGAATTTGAAAAATTAGATAATAATAAATGAATAATTAATAAAACAGTTTTAAAGAAATTCAGTTTTATTATTATTACGTTACTTTAAATTTATTTCTGGGTCTCGGAAGTTCTCCGCGCCGCTACCGCGAGAATTAGAGGTGAGATAGAGGAGAAAAAAGCGCAAGGATTCTCTTACCCCCTTCCACACCACTTTATAGAAACGTGGAAATAATGCGTTTTCAAAACAAAAGAATATCAGTCTGACTTCGAATGTGTCGTACGGTGTAACCGTTTATTCGAGCAGTTCTTTGGCAATTTCCGAGGCAATTTCTAACTTTAAAGCATTCTTTGCTTTGTTCGAAATTACCACACAAATAATTTCGTGCAATTTTTGTGAGTGTGATTGAAGAAAAGAGAGTTTGAAGAGTGCTTGTGATTCGAGAAAGAGCGGTTAATCAGGTGAATTGAGAAAGAGTGGTGTGTGCGTGGGACGTAAGTGCATGTGTGGCTAGTGTGTTGGGGGGGGGGCGATTTTTTTTTTATTTTTCAGATTTCCACCAAAATGTCATCACGTGTCATCAATCGCTGCCAATATTTGGGATGTCAAAATACGAGATCCGATGGAATAAAACTATTCCATTTTCCTGCAAGAACAGACAAAAGATTTGATGTCTGGATTACAAATTCAGGTATTTACGTTTCAAAGTACTAAAAATAACAGAATGTTTTCCTGGTAAAGTTTATTCAGTAAAGTAGTATTAAGTATTAAGTAAAGTTTATTCAGGATTGCAAAAATGTTTAATTATCCATTTTCAATCACTAAACACATTTAAAATAAATTGTAATTATCTTCAAAATAATTAATAATTATCAAAGAAAAAATTGTAATTATACTATTATTATTATTAATATGCATTTTAAATGATACATATAAAAGGGATTTTAATTGTTATAGAGTTTGAAAGAATTTCAAAACGTTTCTGGAAATTTTAAGAGATTTTCACGAATTTTAAAGGGGAGAGAGTGCTTTAGGAGGCCAAAAAAAAAAACGTTTTTTCAGCAATTTTTTTAAAAAGAAAGGAAATGATTACGGTAAGCGGAATTTTGTGAACATATTCTACTATATTTTAGTTTTAAAAAATAGTTTTTGTTATTACAAAATATAAAAATTGTCCAATTAATGGCCATTTTGCCGGAGCGCCTGGAGTACGCTCTTATAATTTTTAATCGGTGCCGGTGATGGAGGTCGTACGGTGCATCAGAAATAGTCGGCACAAAATTTTTTTTAATTTTTATTATTAGTTTCTTTTCTACATGAACTGAGAAAATAACGAAAAAGTTGCCGAATTTCAAGCGCTCCGGCAAAATGGCCACTAATTGAACAATTTTTATATTTTGCAATAACAAAAATTATGTTTTAAAGATAAAATATAGTAGAATATGTTATCAAAATTTTGCTTACCGTAATTATTTGCATCCCTTTCAAAAAAATTGCTGAAAAAACGTTGTTTTTTTTTGACTTCCTAAAACAGACTCCCCACTTAAGGGCATGCTCTGCCCGTGGTTTGTGAAAATTTTTTTCGAAGTCACCACGGCTAAACAAAATGATATATCGCTTTCAAACTTTGGGATATGGGAAATGAGACAATAAATTGCGTTCTAAAATTACTACTCAAATTAAATTTTAGAACGCAATTTAGTGTCTTATTTCCCATATCCCAAAGTTTGAAAGCGATATATCATTTCGTTTGGCCATGGTGACTTCGAAAAAAAATTTTCACAAACCACGGGCAGAGCATGCCCTTAAGTGATTTCGAAGTTTTCTGAAATTATAAGAGATTTAAAAACGTTTATGGTATTTTGTATCTTATCGTAGAATTTTGAAATTTCAAAAGATTTCTGATAATTTTAAAGGATTTTAGGGAATTTTAAATTTTGTCCTGAAATTTCCAAGAATAATATTATATATTTCAAAATATGGACTTCAAATGTTATCGTACAATTTTAAAAAATTTCAAGAAGTTTCTCGGAAGTCTAACAAGGGGAGTGCGTCAACGTGGACTCACCGATTTTGACGAAACTTACAGAATCGAAAGCTCAACATGAATGAGTAATAATGCCGGAGTGATAGGAACCACTATTCAGTTTACTCCGAGAAATTAATTTTTGAAAATTGAGATTTTCAGGCACGCCGAGTGTGTACAGGCCGGTAAGTATTTGTCAGCCATGTGGAGCGGTGGCCCAGTGGTTACGGCTGTCGGCTGGAATTCTGCCGGCGCGGGTTCGATTCTTTTTGCCGGTGATTTTTTTTTTAATTTCTATACTTTGTTAATTATTTACAATGTAATTAATGTAATTTTAAATTATTTGTAATGAATTTAATTTTAATAACAAATACTAAAAATTATAAATAGTAATTAATGCTGTCAATATATTTTGCATAATTTATATTAATATTAATTATTTAAAATGTACATTTATTTTACACTATTTATGCAATAATAAACATTCATTTACACATTTAGGAAATATTACTTCAAAGAATATTCTATCAGGCAGAAAAAGGAATTTGAGGCTTCATTGTTATGACCTAATAAAGATTTATTTCTTTGAATAATTGTATAATATACATTTTTGAACAAGATTTTTGAAAGCTGTATAAGAAAATCAATCAAAAAAATCAATCAAGAAAATCATTTACAAGTATAAGAAAATCCAGTTTGGAATGAGTCAGTATTGAAAGTGTAAAATAAATGTACATTTTAAATAATTAATATTAATATAAATTATGCAAAATATATTGACAGCATTAATTACTATTTATAATTTTTAGTATTTGTTATTAAAATTAAATTCATTACAAATAATTTAAAATTACATTAATTACATTGTAAATAATTAACAATGTATAAAAATTAAAAAAAAAAATCACCGGCAAAAAAAATCAAACCCGCGCCGGCAGAATTCCAGCCGACAGCCGTAACCACTGGGCCACCGCTCCACTTGGCTAACAAATACTTACCGGCCTGTACACACTCGGCGTGCTGAAAATCTCAATTTTCAAAAATTAATTTCTCGGAGTAAACTGAATAGTGGGTCCTATCACTCCGGCATTATTACTCATTCATGTTGAGCTTCCGATTCTATAAGTTTCGTCAAAATCGGTGAGTCCACGTTGACGCACTCCCCTTGTAAGAGATTGTCACGGCTCTGAATAGATTTCAAGAGATTTGTGTATGATGACTTTTAAAATGTTTTATATGAGTTGTAAAGGATTTTAAAATTTCTCAGAGATTTCATGGAATTTCATGAACATGAAATTTCTAATGAATTTACGAGCTTTTAAATGTTCATCAGAGACTTCAAGAGGTTTCTATGAATTTTTAGAGATTTTCACGAATTTTAACATGGATGTCAAAAGATTAATATGATTTTGAAGGTTTTTGTAAATTTTTAAGGATTTTCAGGAGGTTTGAAATGAATGAAATACATAAATAAATTTTAATCAATAACATTTGTATTTAACATTCTAACATTACGTCGCATTCGATCGCTAATGTCGAAATCTATAGTTTTTCTTAAATACATAAGAAGAATAAGAATTAATTATTAATTATACTCTATAATAATATAATAATTATTAATTATTATTTTATAAATAATAAATAATACTTATACATTAATTAGATTTTTAAGTATTAAATTAATGAGAAAAAGTATTAATTAGTTAAGATAAAATTTTTAAGTAGCGTATTCGCGATACATATAACAATTCCCCATGATTTCCACTTACAATTTAAATGTCATTAAATTATTTCTACTTCTTTCACCATTTTCTTCTTTCATGACTTCCCTTTAACAGATTAATAAATTAACTTCGAGTAATACTTTAACAAGCGTCGAATACGCTAATTAAAAATTTTTTCTCAAGTAATGAATACTTCTCATTAATTTCATACTTAAACATTAAATTAATTTATTACTTGCTATTTATCCAATAAGAATTAATAATTAATTCTTATTTTTCATTTTTTAGTTATAACGTATTTTAATTTTTTTTATATTTCATTTAAATGATTGTATTTGATTGTATTTTAATTTATTTAATTATATTTATTTTTAATTATATTTAGGAAACGGATCTTACTTGAGCAAATGGGCTGAATCATCAATTCGGAGAGCTGGAATTTGTTTTGAGCACTTTTTGCCTGAAGCGTTCTGGGACACTTCTCGCACAAAGTTGAGGCCAAACCAAATTCCAATTCCATACACGGCTGCAATAAAAGCTGTTTATGAAGCACAGGAGAGGATTATGGATGACAGCAGAAACACCGAAGGAAAAGAAGAGGATTTTGAATTAAGGACAGAAGAGGGAACAAAGATGGATGACAGCAGAAACACCGATGGAAAAGAAGAGGATTTTAATAAAAGGACAAAAGAGGACACACAGATGGATGACAGCAGAAACATCGATGGAAAAGAAGAGGATGTTAATAAAAGCACAGAAGAGGACACAGAGACCAGGACCAGCAGAGACATCGCAGGAGGAGAAGAGGAAACAGTTATAAGAACTGTTAATGAACTGAATGGTGTTTTGTCCGAAACATCTAACAGCGATGAAGAACTACGTGTAAGAAAGACGGGAGTTTTGAAAACATATCCTAATGCTATCAAGGATATGAGTTTCTTAGAAGAAGAAACTGATCAAATGGAGTGGTCAAACATTGAACCCACATTGACAAGTACAAATACTCAGGAAGAAAGTACTCTCTCTACCGATGAGAAAATTCGAAACATAAAAGGTTTCAACAACAAATTCAGGAAATTCGGAAATGGTGATGAGAGAGTGAAAATGAAAATGAAGAGAAAAATTCAGCTTCTCCAAGATCAATTAAAAGCTCAAAAGGCACAACACAAAAGACAGATGGCTGCAATGAAACGGAAAAAAGTCAGTATAAGCGAATTTTTAGATGCACATAATTGCAAGAATCCCGTATCTCGTGCTATAATTACACTGCAACTTCGTAAAGGTAGAAGGCCATTTACTGCGAACGAAAAGGATCTTGCGAAAAGACTAAATTATTACTCATCATCAGCATACAAACATATGCGAAAAGCTGGTCTTAAACTGCCTGCTCCATCATCGGTACGAAACTGGATTGCCGAATATGACATAAAGCCTGGATTTAGTCAAGTTATCTACGATAAATTCAAGGAGAAGATGGAGAAGTTGCCACCGGAACAGAGGATGTGTGGATTGAAATGGGACGAATTTAGGTGCAAAAAGATTGAAGAGTACTCCAAATATTGCGATCTAATCGAAGGCTTAGTGGATCTAGGACCTTTGGGACGGAAGGACGTTCCAGCAAGCAATATTTTGGTGTTTTCTGTTGATGGCTTAGATGCAAATAATCCATTTACCCAGCCACTGTCCTACTTTTTAACTGACTCGAGCTTAAATAGTGGGGTAATTGCTGATCTTGTCAAGCGCTGTCTGTCGAAACTTGCAGAATGTGGGGCAGATGTAAGGCTCCTTACTTGTGATCAGGCAAGTTCGAATCAAAATTGCATGTGGAAGATATTTGCTGCAACGCAAAAAAACCCCTACTTTGAGTACGAAGGAAAAACCTACTTTTGCAATTTTGATTTTCCACATCTAGTTAAAAGGTTGCTGTCACAACTCCGCACACATAACATTTTATATGATGCTGATGGTAATGTAATTGCTAATTACCAGGATTATGTTGCGGCATGGGAGTATGACAAAACAAGTACGAAAAGCAGACTACTTTCCCACATCACGGATGCACATATGGCTCCAAATAATTGGGAAGTAATGAATGTGAAGACAGCTTTCCAATTCTTCAGTAAAAGGTTTGCAGCAGCGATAAAGCTATGTGGAGAAGATCCAAACAGCTCGATTCACGGATCAAAGGAACAACCTTCAACGTGGAGACAAACTGCTGCTTTCACAGAAGAAATGGATCGGGTGATTGATGGTGCCAACGCATATAAATTAATCTTTCATAATCCACAAAAGCGACCCTTATCTTCAAGAAATCCACAAATTGAAGAAACATTAAGAAGCTTTGTAGCATGGTCGTCAACTTGGACTACAAACCCAAAATCGAAGAGCAAAGCACCTTGCCTAAAGGGTCTGCCATTTTCAATTCATTCAGTACTCAGTCTGTATGATTCAATGAAAAAAGATTTTCCAAGCTTCGATTTGGCAGTTGGCCTTTGCAATCAGGACTCCTTGGAACATCTGTTCTCAAAAATTCGCCAACGAGGAGGTCACGTTGCCAATCCTACAGCAAGAATGGTCCGCTTAAGCTTGCGACATATACTCTCCAGCGGAAAGATTGAGGGTGGTACAGGAGCTAATGTTGAAGTACAAAATAGAAATATGTCTATGCTGATAAATACTTCAAGTGACGTTGAGAACGCATTTAAAAACGACGATGAAGAACTTGCAAAGGAACTGGAAGAGGTTGAAGATGAGGATCACATCCAACTTCAAGATATCGAGGAGGCTGCAGAGGAATTGGAGAAAAATCAGAACCTAATCCTTAATGAAACAGAAGTCTCGAATGAAACAGAAGTTCTAAGTAATGAGGAAACGGAGGATTCCAGCAATTTACTAGATCAGGAAACTTCTTTCTACGAACGCAATGCTGTGACATATTTCGCTGGATACATCGCTTCTAAATGTTTCCTCAGAAGCAAGTGCGAAAATTGTCGAGACATAATGATGAAGACACCAATGGAAGAATCTCAGAATGGCGAACGTTACATTCCACTGAGAGAATATCCAAATTTGGATGAAGATGCTCCAGAAGTTGAGAAATTGACGAGACCAACGAATCAATTCTCAAAAATTATTTACCATCAACTGAAATCATTTGAATCTTCATGGGAAAAATACTGGGCTTCGGACAATATGCTACAACATTTGTCTGCTGAAGCCGAACAAGAAACAATGAAATACTTCCCTAAGTGGTTTAAGAAGGAATCCGCATGCTACGAACATCGTCTAACTGCCCAAAAATTCCTGTTGCGAGTTAAAATCTACGCCAAAACTCGGGAACGAAATGGACTGCGAAAAGCAGTACAAAATCGCATGAAGAAAAAGGGCAGAAAAGTCAACATTGTAATGAATAATTAAGGTAAAGAAAATTTTATTTGTAATATACGTTATGTAATATCTTTTAAACTTTTTTAAAAAGCCATGTTACTTTGGATTTTCCAAACTGATTCAGTTTTCTTAAATTTCCAGAATTGAAATGTCGTCTCGTCAATGAAAATTATTTTCAAAATAGATAGATGGCTGTTTTTAGCTCAGGTAAATTAATCAAAAGTATACGTGAAAGCAAATATATAAGTTTCATTTTGAATAAATCAACAGCTTCTAACTAATTTTAATTTATAACAGGGTTATCAACGTCTTCATTTACGGTGAATTGTTTTGGAATTTAAATAGAAAAGTGCGCTTCTACTCTTAATGGTAATGGTGTATTTAATATATAAACTGATGGAATTTAACTTTAAATAATAAATATATAATACAAGACATCATTTTTTTCCAGTATCTAAAAGGATCTCATCAAAGTGGAGTCTAATTCCATCTAGGAATGCAGATAAAAAAAGAAGAATAATTTATAAAAACTTTGTTTTCGGTAAAATTGGTACGTACTAATCAGTCATCTTTTGCATTTAATTTTAATATAATTAAAAACAATATTTGTTATTTAATTTTCGAAATAATCTGCTTGTAGGTTAACTGTAATGTCGCCCGCGTTTTGGATTTTTGAGAAAAGGACAAGGTGGATAGAAAATGGATATTTCGTTTCGGACATACATATCATTGGGGTTTCGCTTTTAACAGGTACTTCAGTTCTTTACTTTATCTAATTGCAGCCTTATAAAGAAGAATATTTAACAGTTAATTCTTTCATTATATCTGATTACAGATTTTCTGACCAGCTGTTTGGATTTGTGATAAAAGGATAAGTTGAATAAAAAGTGGATGTTTCGGACATATCATTTGTGTTTCGGTTATTAACAGGTACATACTTTTATCTCTTACTTTATTTAATTTCAGTCTTATAAAGACAAATATTTAGCAATTAATTCTTTCATTATCTGATTGCAGGTTAACTTCTAACTAGCTTTTCATCTCTGTGGAAATCTCAAGTGGAAATCTCAAGTGGAAATCTCAAGTGGAAATCTCCAGCAGTGGGACTCCGATGCATAAATTCGAACGGATCTCTCTTTCTATCATGTGAGTTAGAGAATGAGGTAAAATCGATTAGAATCGACTGTTCTTTCGGCATCTCTTTCTATCGTACGAGAGTAAAGAAGTACGTTGACGAATTTTCGAAATTGTCGTCAAACGTCCTTTAATCTCGTTCGATATAGTCGATTCGAAACGATCGTACCTCGTTTTCTAACTCACATGGTAGAAAGAGAGATCCGTTGGAATTTATGCATCGGAGTCCCACTGCAGAATCGAAAATCGATTATGAATTCATTGGATGAGTATATATGGGTATATAAATAAGTATGATGTATGAATAAGATGACGTATGAGTGAGATGTATGAGTGTTCTGTTATGTATGAGTATATAAGTATGATTGTAAATTTATGTTTTATTATATATTTATTATTATTTTTGTCCAACACCCGCGATGGAAATGCGACTTCGGAGGCTCATCTCGAGAGGGAGAAGTTGTCGATTTCTCAACTGATGACGTCACAGTGGTAGAAGTGAGTACTTTTCCCACTAGTGGGAAAAGTAAGTGAGAGAAGTGTGGTTCGCGTGGTTGAAGTGTTGTGGGCAGTCGATGCAGTAGATCCCTACAGTGGTGCCATCAGACGTTAACTAAAATATATATTGCAAAATTGTTTGTGTTTACAAATAAAAAATTTGTTGTAACTCAAGATTTTAACTCTTAAAAAGTAAGAGATTCATGATATATGTAATAAAAAATTTGTTTTAACAAGATTCGTTTTTTTTTTAATTCGGGGAAAAGTAAGTGAGACAATTGTGGTTCGCGTGGTTGAAGTTTAACCTCAAAACATTTGCTGATTGCCTCGACATTATTTAACTCAAAATTTGTTTTTTTTTATATCGGGGGGCTTCGCCCCCCGAACCCCCCAGAGGGG
>CAJFCO010018429.1:175393-190263 GCA_904066015.1 Synergus gifuensis | reverse complement strand
CCAGAGGGGGCTTCGCCCCCTTCACCCCCACCAGGGGCTGCGCCCCTGGACCCGCTACCCTCCCCCCAACTCTCTCGATGACCTCCTCAGCCGCATTTCCATCGCAGGTATGTTGGACAAAGTTGTATGTGCACCTCGTGGGAGACGGCGATTCCAACTCGTGTGATTGCCGCGCTCGCTGCGCTCGCGCGGCAAACTTCACACTCGTTGGAATCGCCTACTTCTCCCACTAGTTGCACAATATACTATTTTATTTTTTTATTGTTTATTTTTTCATATTTTTTTAAGACTTCTCCCGGAGGTTTTTCCACAATGTGGTTTTTCCCTGCCGGGTTGTGCTGAAGCAGTGTGAAGATGCAGTCCCATGTCGGCAGAAAACGTCGGCATAAAGCAGAAACTAATGAGAGTGACAGAGATAGACAGATCTGTTTATCTCTTTCACTCTCATGAGTTTCTGCTCTACGCCGACGTTTTCTGCCGGCATGGGAATGCACCTTGAAACAAGGTTTTTTCAATGCGGAAGCACAGGCAAATGCGGGAGTCTGTTAGGTAAATTCAAATTAATTAATAAACATTATTTTTTATTTTCTTCTCTTAATCGAGTGTTTGATCATTTTAACCCTTCCATTTCTCATAACCTTTTACAGTGTTTTCGATTTTGAAAATTTTGAAAATTTCAAGACTTGATGTCGAGAAATTAATTTTTACAAAATTGTTAATAAACGTAACTTCCTTACTTTTGAACTAAAGTTCATTAACTAGCTGTGCAGTTGTATCAACTTTTGTGCTCATTCAATGAGCATTTTGCTTCCTGTAAGCAAATATGATTTGATTCCTCATAGAGGAAGTATTAAGTATTCTTTACATCAGCATTAAATTTTGATTATTTGAGAAGTTATATTCGAAAAATTTATTTTCGGAAATTACAATAATGCACAACTTTCTTATTTTTCAATGAAACGCATTAATCTTATAGGTCAATCGATTCTTCTCGACGCAAGGAACCTTTATTTTCCTTACATCAGCTTCGAATTTTGAATATTAGAGAAATTATAGTTGAAAAACTAATTTTTCACAATTTAATAGAACCATAACTTTGTTATTTTTCAATGAAATGAAATAATATTATAGACTAATCGATTCGTTTCGATTCAAGGAACATTTATTTTCCTTACGTCAAGTCAAAATTTTGATTATTTGAAAAGTTATAGTCGAAAAATTAATTTTTGAAAATACACTTAACCACAACATCCTTATTTTTTAATGAAATGCATTAATCATATAGGTCAATCGATTCGTCTCGACATAAGGAATCTTTTTTTTGCATGACATCAGCTTTCAATTTTGAATATTTGAGAAGTTATAGTGAAAAAATGAATTTTACGAAAATTATAAAAGTACACCAAAGTTATAAAATTAAATATTTTTTTAAACCCTTGTAAGAAATTCAACTAGGTATATAATGGAATAACTATGCAAAATTTCATCAATTTATCTCTACGCGTTTTCAAGATATTGCTGGATCGTGACATACATACACACACACGCACACATACATACATACATACATCCGGACAATTTTTCAGGACATCATATTAGATATATTACCCTTGAAATATGTTCAAAAAAACCTTTTTTGGGAAACTGGATTTTGTCACCACTACAAAGCTTCCTCTATGAGGAAGCAAAAAGTATTAATCTTAAGGGTAATCGATTCTTCTCGTCACAAGGAAATTTTATTTTACATACGCGCGTGTTTGTTAATTGAAGACTTATATAATCTCACCTCTAATTCTTATATGGTAGCGGAGCAGAGAATTTCCGAGAATATACATTTAAAGCAACGAAATAATAATAAAGCTGTAACTCTTCAAAAATTGTTTTCTTAATTATTACTCATTTATCTATTTATTTTTAAATTCTTAAATTTCGTAAGTTGTTTAATAAATATTTTTAAGGGTGATGGAGCCAAGTTATAAAAACTCGATTTCTTCATTTTACTTAACAAATATTAAAATTTGAATTTTTTCCCTCTGTAGAAATAATCAATTTTTCACCAGAATTAAGCGCACAGAGCAAGAAAATATCTAATTCAAATATTTTTTAAGTAAAATGAAAATATTTAATTTTAAAGTTAGATTTTGAATTTTCCATTTTATACAATTGAGCCTCTGGATTCTATATAAGGGCATATAAAATTCACATGGCCGTGCCGTTTAGACTCTGTTGTCTTTAAAATTGATTTTGAAAATTAAATTTTTGAAATATATGGCTTTATAGGAAATGTCTAAGTTATATATTTCAAAAATTTAATTTTTAAAATCGATTTTAAAGACAACACAGACCAAACGGAATAGCGATTTGAATTTTATATGCCCTTAAAGAATCCAGCGGCTCAATTTCCCAAAAACAAATATCATGAATAGGAAAAAATACAGAAAAAATAATTTCAGAAATTTTAATTTAAAGAAAAAAAAAAAAAAAATTTTTTTCTTTCAAAAAATTTTAAAGCAAGTTTTGAATTAAAATTAAAATTAAAATTAACTTAAATACAATATTTGTAAACTATTAACTTGATAACAAAAAATAATTCATGTTAAAAAAAAATTCTGCATTTTATACAATTTCTCAAAAACAAAAATCATGAATATCAAAAAACCGCGAAAAAATAATTTCAGAAATTTTAATTTACAGAAAATGTATTTAATATTTTTTCTTTTGCATTTATATCGTTTTTAGTGTATTTTATCATATTTACATTCAATCAAAATTACCGACCCCGATCTTCTCCACCGACTTTATCGAATTGTTAAATCTGACCAGAATCTCTGATCTGACTAAACTGCAGTCCTGTTTTACCCTTTCATTGTAGACCTGTTTTACCCTTTCACTGTAAATAGTTCCCAAAAACGCCACAAACTATGCACGGTACGACTGAGGGCGCTACGAAAAGTCAGCTGGGAATTAATACACAGGCTTAGCAATCTCCCAACTCATCTCTGACGAGAGATAGTTTTTCAGTGCGCGTCTAGCGCAGCATCACGGTCGTATAAACAGGTCCGCAGAATCTCCGGTGGTGAAGGTGACTCGCGTTTTGTCCACGATTAGGGCTTCTCAACTAGCCACCAAAGGGTAGAGCGCAACGATCGGAGGGTATATGGTTTGTTTACATCACCGTGATCACTGTGGTTTACATAACCTAGTCGAACACACTTTTAGGTTAGTTTCGTTCCAACTCTCTACCCTCCGATCGTTGCGCTCTACCTTTGGTGGCTAGTTGAGAAGCTCTAATCGTGGACAAAACGCGAGTCATCGCTCTAATGCTTTCACCACTGGAGATTCTGGACCTATTTATACGACCGTGCGCGGCATGTATGGTCTAGTAAAACTAACGAAACGTGAAAACGCTGCAACCTGCAGTTCCTTTGGATAATATATTCTCTTAAAATTTTAAATTTTAATATATTATACATAATATATTACATAATATATTCTATTAAATTTTACCACGCATACTTTACTTATCATGTAAACTTTCCTTATTTTTAAATCTAAAAAATAATTGTTTTTTCTCTTTCACTTAAGTAATTACGGAACATTTTACATTTCAGAACATTATATATATTATATAATTAAATTATAATGCACGTAGCTAGTGTTTTAGAACATTTTGTTTTTTCTAAACAACATTTAACGACGAACTCAACGTTTCAAAGTATTTGCGCATATTATTAGGTTAAAAGAAAGTTTAATCTGCTTGAAAATTTGGACCATTAATCTACTTTAAAATCTTTTAAAAAAGAATTGAATAAAGTAATTAAATTTTTAAACATAATAACTTTAAACGGTTTTTACATCATATATCTTATAATAATAATTATTAATAAATTATCATAAGTGATTATCGAACATTTTACATTTCAGATCAAAACATTATATATCTTATATAATTATCAAAAATTATATCATAAGTTATTACAAGCGATTGCGGATTGTCATAAGCGATTATGGAATATTTTAAAAATGATGATTTACAAAACATCTTGTTCTTCTAAACATTTAAAGACTAATCAAATTTTCAAAAAAACGCGTGTAGACTAGAAGAAATTATCAGATATTACATAAAAAAAATTATCATCATTGATTAAGAAACATTTTCCAAGCATCTTGTTTTACATCATAGTTTCAAAATATTTGTGCGTAGGCTAAAAGAAAGTTTACTTCGCTTGAAAATATAAATGCTTAATCTGCTTTTGCCTTCTGAAAAAGAATAAATTACAGGAATGTAAGATTTACAAATTGTTAAAAAATAATAATATTATCAGAAATTATTTTACAAACCTTTTCGACTTGATTTTCTTTGTTCTCGCTATCTTTCCTTTAAGAGTCGCTTCTTTTGTCCTTGGTCCGAGAAGAGCTTTTCTTAACTCTTCAGGGGATAATTTTTGACTTCACTCAATAATTGTAATATTGTTCATATCCGTGACCTTTAAAAACGCGCTTCCTGGAATATTTCTGTCTATCTGATCCTTCAACTGCAAATGAACTCCTTTTTCTAAATGTTTATTAGGTTCAAAAGAGGCGATCTGAATGCAAAGCCTGTAGTCTTCATCACAAACAACTCCACTCTCGTAGCTGGCGTTGTTTCCCCTCTTAACCATGACAAACTGTTTTTAAGTAAGCTTCAATGCCTAAATGTACAAAAGAGAAAAAGTAATTATTAACTACTAGTGAATATAAAGGAAATATTATTTTTCTTTTAAAAGTATAGAAAAAAAAAACTCTTACAAACCGGTCCATCGACTGATAGAATATCAGCTAGTGAAGTTTCGGTGTAAATTACTTCCTCAACAACTGCATATTGATAGCCTCCATGGAAAGTTACCGTACTAAAGGTTTGCACATGAAACTCATTTGCGCACACTTTTTCGTTAGGTAGGCTAAAACGAAGAGTAGCCAATCCGATGATACCACCGGTTATCTGAAAAATCTGCAACAAAGTATTGTTATTTTATGAAAGTACTAAAGAAAGAAAATGATTTCATCGTTAACTAAAATTTTTTTAAATTACTAACAAACTTTTGAAACAAAATTACTAACCTCGTTCAAATGAATTGTCTGGCTGTAGTTTATTGCATTATTTCCCAGAATACAATTCGAATCCTGGAGCCTTCGCTGTTGTTTAAAACGCATTTGAAAACAAATTTTTGGTAGGTTTGGGCTGCCCTTATACCATCAATGGTATCAACGAAGCCCGTAATCTCCCTGTATATAAATTAAATTTATGATTTGAGGTTAGGTTGTAAAATTTTGATTTCACGCAAAAAAATATTAAAGATAGTTAGTTTTTTGATTTTACGCTAAATAAAAGTATAAAAATTTAGAGCTTAGAACTTCGTTCGTAAGTTTTTATTTGAATAAAAGTTATTGAAGTGAAAAACACATGCTACTGAAAGAGGAAATATAAAGGAAGTAAATTTAAAAATACTCACATCATAGCATCTCCAGGAGTGAATGCTTCTATTTCGGCGTTAGTGGTGAATACGTAGTTGGTGGATTCCATATTTTTTAAAACTTAAACGATTATCCCAAGATACAAATCCTGAATTTCTGCGTGACGTGTGACTTCTGCATTTCCAGTTCTAGCTTCCTTCCTCCAGGGGGTGGACGGTTAGTGCTTTAGAAATGGCAGAAGATACGGGCCATCTAGCGGAAGTCCAGAACCCTAAGATAAGATAATGCAGATAATAGATGACGAATCAGATAATATCGAGATAATATGAACTTATAATTTAAAACAAAATATAGTAAACAATTGAAAAGGAAACAGAATTACATAAATAAGTATTCTAATAATTATTTATGTAATGGAATATGCTTTTCTATTGATTTTTTAGAAAAGGTTTTTGTGTGGAAACCCGAGTCCAGGAAGTATTTTTTTAATTTATATATCCGTATCATATATTATACATATACATAATAAATAATAAATCTGAACATGACATTGCATGACAGATAGTGATGGCCATTTAAAACAAAATATAATCATCATATAATCATGTTATAAGAGGGCTGAGGTAAGGGCAAGGCAGAAAACTGGACCATCTAGCGAAAAGACATGACAGGATCAGAATTATAATGCACCACATCTTCCATACAACCGTCCACCCCCTGCCTACCTCTATTGCATAGCGGCCATTATTATAACCCCACACGTCAAACACGTGATCGTCCTATTACCAACAATAGCCACTGTTGCTTATATATTGATTAAAGTGAATAAACAATAAAGTGCTGATTGTGAAAATCAGAAAAAAATAGGTATTAAACTTTATTTTCTGTGGTATCGAAATTTCTTATCCTATTAAAATAAAAATAAATAAATATAAAAATAATATTTGAATTTCCCGGCGTTAACGCGTCGCCTGTATTGACCAATAAGGAATCAGTCCACGCATTTCGAGATATCTCGATACTTTTAGTGTATGATCTTTTTAGAATAGGACTGCATTGTATATATGAATAACTGTATGTAGTTTAAACTTACCTTCAAATTGCGAAATGTATTCCTGGAATCCGAAGCTGCTTAACATTTCACTGCACTCTCTATCCAATTTCTTTTTGTGAATTGTCGCACAAAAAGCGCCAAAAAGCGAAAACTATTAAGCGTCTTGCTGACACTTACCGCCAAAACGCGCAGCGATTATAGCGCTCCATTATATAGAGACACGAACCAATGAGGACTGGTTAGGGCAACCATAGTACCGCAGAGCCAATTCAATACTCAAGGTTTTCTCTTCCATTTCTTTTGATGAGCCAACAATATTATACATAAAAATATTTTTATGTCTGTGGCAACCACTTATTTTTTTCTGTATAATAAAAATATACAGTTAATTTGTATAAATCATGAAACAAATTCTAGGATTCCACCTTATCCCGCTAAGGTATCCCTTACAATGCTAAATATAGTAGCGCTCCTCTATAAATTGGAATATTTTTTTTGTACTAGAAATGGTGCGACGACCTTGTAAATTCCCGAACTCGACTGTAAAATATCCAGTCTTCCACTGTGTTTTTCCTTCTTTTAAGTTTCGTAAATTTTCAAGAATCACGTAAATAAAATTACTGTACTCTTCAAGAATTCTTCCCGAATTATATTTAATTCTTTTAGAACATGTTCAAGAGTATTTACAAAAGAGTTGATCCGTAATTCTTCCTGACTTTTTCTCATATCCGGCACTTCGTAACAAGTTCGGTAATTCCTCCAGAACTATTTTTTCCGTGTGTCACTACGGTACTGCTGAGCACTGCCGAGCTCGCAGAGCCTGTACTCTAAACTCCTCACCTCCCCTTATCTTTATTTGGTAGCGAACCCAATTTCTCAGAAGACTTAATCAAGGGGACTCAAATCCATAGAGCACTATAATCCCGAGCAACGTCGGGTAAATTTCTCCTACAAAAAAATAATTTATCCTTAATCTGGAAGTAATTGAATTTCTTTTTGTTTGTTACAGTATACGTCATACTAGGAAATTATTACGAACACATGGGATTGTTAACGGCTCTGGACGAGAAAAAGCTCCTGCAAAAAGGTATAATCCCACTGTAAAACTTTCAGGTATATATCGAAACGCAGAAGTGCTTTTTATTAGTCGAATACTCGAAGCAAAAAGAGACTTAAATTTTTATAAAGTTTTCAAGGTTTTCTTTGATTCATCATAACTTCGGACCGGATTAACGTATCGGTATATTCTTTTTTAACTGTATGTAAAGATAGTTAGAAGCTATAGGCATATTAAGCTTTTCATGTGCTAAATACCCGGATAATAATCGTGCGATTCACATTACCCTAACGATGTGCTAGGCATGTAGAGTGCAGTTCATATGCGGGGCATTTTGTGAGAGGTACGTGCGTACGTGGCATATGTGTTGCATTTTGTGATAAGCACATGATTGCGAGGCATTTGCGTCACATATTGTGAGAGGCACAGTTTTAAATATAATAATAATAATAAAATTGCGACACATCACAGATCTACAGCATGAAACCAGTTTGTATTGTTATGAAAAATAAGATTGTTATAATATTAACGATAAATGAAGTGATTAATTATATAAAATCATACAAAATCAAGATATAAATCACTTCAAATATATTCAAAAAACCTTTTTTTCAAATCAATTTTGTCATCACTGCAGCGCTTAAATTCCTCTATGAGGAAGTATGTAATTAATGATATAATGATCCTTAAATTAATTTACATGAATCCTGATTAAAATTTTGAGCTGCAATCAAATAGAGCAGTAAATAAACCGAGTAAATACCCACTTGTAGTCTTATTCGGTTCTATAAGCTTTTTCATCAGTCTATGATTTAATTTATTCCGACCTACCCGGGTCTATCCGAATGATATCAGGGAAATGTTAACAGAATGAAGTTAATGGAATGGAATTCTGGTTCCGACGAATGGAACCAGAAATGAATTACAAACACAAAAATATGTTTCAACCCGAGTTAATAAAAGCGCACAATTATGGAGTAAAGTGGGGCGAAATGGCCATTTTTTACTATTGAGCGCTGTAAAAGTCGCAAATGAGAAAATTAACAAATAACTCAAGTACCATTGCAAACTTCACGTTTTTGGCTAAAACTTTTATATGGAAACTATTTGTCTATAATGATTAGTATTAGAATTATAGCCTTTGGAAAAAAAAATTCAAAATGGCTATTTCGCCCCACCAGGTGGGGTGAAAAAGCCATTTTATTTTAAGACTGAAAATCGAGGAAAAGCCATTTTTTAAACATGAAATTTAAATGTTTATTACAAAAAATCGTATTTTAACCCTTTGCGGCACACTTTTTTCTAAGAAACAAATTTTACAGTGACAAACATCTTAGGGAGTTTTCGGGGTCACTGATTACGAATTCGTAGTCAGATTTCCAAAATTCAAAATGGCGGATCCGATATGGCGGAAAATTTTTTGAAAAAGTGGTTGGATTTTCATGAAACTTGTTATTAGGGGGTTTTTGATGTCGATGATTATGAATCTGACGCCCAATTTGCAAAATTCAAAATAGCGAATCCAAAATGGCGGACGAGTTTTCAAAAATTTAATGGATTTTCAAGAAACTTGGCATCAGGGGGTTTTTGTAGTAGCTGATTACAAATCTGACTTCAGATTCGTTATAAGATAACCCAAAAATCCCAAGATACCAATTCTTATGAAAGCCCATTAATTTTTTGAAAACTCATCCGCCATATTGGATTAACCATTTTGAATTTTGCAAATTGGGCTTCAGATTCGAAATCAGCGACATCAAAAACCCCCCAATAACAAGTTTTATGAAAATACAACCACTTTTTCAAAAATTTGTCCGCCATATTGGATTCGCCATTTTGAATTTAGGAAATCTAAGCTTAGATTCGTCATCAGAGACACCAAAATCACCGGCTAACTAATTTCGAACATAATGTGCCTATTTTTGGAATTTTGATCTGTCATGTTGATTCCGCTATCTTGGATTTTTCGAAAGTGTCATTTTGAATTCAAATTCAAATTCAGCGACCATAAAAACCCGCTGAAAACTAATTTCAAACAGAATGTGTTAATTTTTAAAATTTTTTGTCCGCCATTTTTTTTCTGACATCTTGGATTTTTCGAAATTGAATATTTTGAATTTAGATTCGCAGATTCAGAGATGAAAATAAACACCTCAAGAACAGGGTTGAACAAAATATAATTGTTATATTTGATTTGGTATGAGAAATACTGCATTTTAGAGTTTTTCAAGAAAAAAATTAGAGTTTATAACTTATATAACATTGAAGAAATATCTGAAAAAACTCTGAAATATAATTTAAGGTGTACTCAATAAAAAAAAAAAATTTTCGTTCCAATCTACAATCCGGAAAATGAATTTCTCTGTGAAAAAGCACCAATTCGGACTATTTGTTTATATAAATTATTTTTATAATTAACAATTAATGACGAATGACATTTTTTTCACATTCATTTATATCCTAGAGACTTAGGAAAAATAAAAAACCCGGTACTTGTATTTAAAAAAGTAGTTAAAAAAATGTAAAACCATGGAGAAAAAGGTGTGTCGCTGAACGATCCACTATGCCGCAAAGGGTTAAAATTAAATCGTCAATCATTCAGTATCAGAAAAATATTGTGCAATTTTTGCAACATTTATATATTATAATTATTTATTTAAAAAGAAAATCTTTTTAATTTTTATATTATATAAAATAATTTCAAAATCCAATTATATATCTTTATTAAAATATAAATTTATATATATATAATATTATAAATAATTTATTAATTAATTAAACGAAATTTTATATTTATATTAAATATAAGTAATTCCTTCTTTTATTTAGGATTTAGCCAAATATATTACATTTAATATAAAACCTCTTTAAACGTTTTGTTTTTCTCGTTTCCGCTTGTAGACTCGCACCATTTTGCTGAAAAAAGAATCGAAAAACTAAGATAAGGTGGCTTTTTCGCCCCATAACCTATTTTCGGAGATTTTGCTTAAACATTCTGAATTAAGTGTATTACGAGGAAAATTAACCCATATTTTTCGTTCAGAACACTATTTTGATTCAAAAAATACTCACCAGAAGTTCTTTTCACAAAAATTTGAAGCGCTAAAAGAAAATAAAACTTGAGAAAATATTTTGAGAAAAGGTGATGTTTTACAAACGACCGTTCACAGGATCTGTGAAGTTGGTTGATATATTCATTCATATTGCCATTTGTGCGCGCTCTTGTGCGGATCTCAAAAAGTAAATTGCGAAATTGCTGAGCATAATTGTTTTCAACTGATATTCAAATGGCTTTTTCGCCCCGTGGCTTTTTCGCCCCACTCTACTCTATTATATGTAATGTGCTTTAATTTAATGTAATTAATAAAATTAATCGGTAATGCAGATTCCAGGAAACTTCCCAACAGTCTCTCTCTCTTACCCTCTGTCGGTGATCTACTTTATCAACGCTAAGATGGACCATTTTTAGATTCCCCACATTTATATGACTTACAAAATTTAAATTTCCCGCATTTATACTTTGTACATTTTAACTTTTTCTTGAAGAAGAAAATTTGAACACTGTACATTTACTTTAAAATCTTTTAGACTAAAAATAATATCTCTTTTTATGAGCTTTAAATATCAATTGTTGCATACTTCGTCATATATGGGGCATTATTCCTCAAGTGTACCAACCTCAGAATTTGACTTTGTCTGATCGAAATCAAACTTGGGTAAAGTATAGTCCTACTAGGTACAACTTTCGAAGAAAAAGATTTTTTCGATTGGATAAAAATTGACCGAGATAGAGGAGGAGGAATTTTTCGAATTTTTTCTATTTTGTGCAGTTTCGTGCTATTTCGAAGGTACTAAGCTCCTTTCCTATGGAATATACAAAATTTTGTCCTACATGTTTTTTATAGCTTTTTTCCTGGTCTATCGAATGGTTATAACCATTTTTTAAAAAATTGAAAAGTTGACCGATTTTTTTCAAGAATCAAAATATTTTTAACTTTTTTAGAAAAACGGCATTTTTTTTTGTCTCCAAATAAAGCTTAAGTCTTTATCTTCCGATGCTGTAAAATTCAACTTGCCGTTTTTTGTTACTTTTGAGAAATTAAATAAAGAGAATTGCTCGGAGCGAGAGGCCCAGTTGACTCGAGCGTTTTTCTACTTTGTGCTGGTAGACCCTATTTCGATGGTGCTAAACTCCTTTCCTATGGAATATACAAAATTTTGTCCTATACGTTTTTAACAGACTTTTTCCTGGTCCATCGAATAGTTATAACCATTTTTTTTAAAATTGAAAATTTGACTGATATTTTGGAAAATCAAAAATAGTTTTGACTTTTTTAGAAACACATTTTTTTTTGTCTCAAAATAAAGCTTAAGGGCATGTAATATTTTACCATAAGAGCAATTTAGTTTACCCCATTATACATTCATAATAATAAATATTTGTAGCTAATAAGAGTCAATGAATCTTCGCCTCATATAGACAAAGGTTTATTGACTCTTATTAGCTAAAAATATTTATTATCATGCATGTATAATTGGGTGCACTAAATTGCTCTTATGGAAAAATATTACATGCCCTTAAGGCTTTATCTTTCGATACTGTAAAATTCAAATTGCCGTTTATTGTTGTTTTCGAGAAATTAAATAAAGAGTATTGTGCGGAACGAGAGGCCCAGCAGTTTCGAGCGCAGTTTGCGCGGCGCTTTACTCTTTATTTTATTTCTCGAAAACTATTAAAAACGGCAAGTTGAATTTTACAGCATCAAAAGATAAAGATTTAAGCTTTATTTTGAAATAAAAAAAATGCCGTTTTTCTAAAAAAGTCAAAAATAACTTTATTTTTGAAAAAAATCGGTCAAATTTAAAATTTTTTTAAAAACGGTCGTATTCATTCGATAGACCAGGAAAAAAGCTATCAAAAACATGTGAAGCAAAATTTTGTATATTCCATAGGAAAGGAGCTTAGTACCTTCAAAATAGCACGAAACAGCACAAAATCGAAAAAATTCGAAAAATTCCCCTTTTCCCATCTAGGTCAATTTTTATCCAATCGAAAAAATCTGTTTCCTCTCAAGTTCTACCTAGTAGGACTATACTTTATCCAAGTTTGAGTTCGATCAGACAAAGTCAAATTCTGAGGGTGGTACACTTGAGGAATAATGCCCCATATATTTCTTTAATATTCTCTAATATTAATTTAAAACAGTTAGTACTTACAGTACTTATACTTTGTTAATAGTCAAGTAATAATAATGAAACATTAACGTTTTGAATCTTTCGCGCGCAAAGCACACCACGCAGTGAAAGAGAGTGACACAACTACCTTCTCGATTTTCTTCCTCTCTTCAGTCAGTGGACACTTCCACTTATTGGCATGCCTACTCTATGTATAATATCTCTATGGTCAGTTGCGTCAGTTGTGATTTTTGGAGGCTATGTGAACATTTTCACGTAAAAAAAAAAGAAACAAGTTCATTCTTTTTTTCAATACTGAGTCTGAGATGGGTGATTCTACTAAAACTTTTGGAGTAGGGTGTGAAAATTCTACACCAGTAACAATAGAAAATACCCAGGTTAGTATTTTTTCCTTCTGTATTTTAAAGTTAGGTTTCTTAATCCATTCTTATCTCTAAATTCTCACTAAGTGTTTCCAATTATATCATAGAATTTTTTATTTCACTAGATTTCAAGACATTTTAGTGTTTTCTGTGTTGTGTTCTGTGTTTCTTCTTCTTCTTCTTCTATATTTTTTTTGTGTATAGAATAGAGGTTAGAAACAAAATGTCTTTTATTCCAATTTCAATATTATTGTACATTAATTCAAACTCATGTTTTATTTTAATTTTAAGCTTCACCGATGGATTTATCCATGTCAAAAAACGCTCGTTCTGCTTTGATCACTATGATTTCCAAAGATGCTGCTGTTACTGCATCGAGAGAAAAATTCTCTGCAGTAACGAATCGATTGTATTGGCATATGAACAAGCAGTATAATGTTGAAATAAAATATACTCCAGAAGATGCAAGTATATCTTCCAACGTATATTTTACTTACACATATACCAGTATCAGTGCTAGAACCAAACAAAGGTGAAAACATCACCTTGTGCAGAAAAATATCCTGAAATTCCATTCCTAGAGGACATTTTGAACAAATCTACAGATGAAGTATTAGAGGATTCAACAGTTCGCAAGCGGACAAAACCAACAAAAATTTCGTTTAAAAAGCAATTGAAAGAAACGAAAATCCTTTTGGAAAAAGGAAAAGAAGGCCAACTAGAAAAAGAGAATGTTAAGGGGAATATTTCAAAGAAGGACCAGATTAAAAAAGTCGAAAAAAAAGAAGATGACCCATTCAAAAAGAAAAGTGTGAAGAGACTTGCTCTAAGGGGTTACACCACCCTGGCGCGTGGGAAAATAGGTATAAAAATAAGCATTTTTTTTGACGCAGTCATAAATTATTTAAAATAATTGTTATTATACATATATACACAGTAATTTTATGTATAATTTTAATCAATGCCAAATTTAAAAAATTTAAAAATGGCGGAGATATGAGCCAATGAGTAGGACCCTTTTTTGTAAATCATTGTTGATGGTGTACCTAGTTTCTCGATCAGGCATTGTTTGAAAAAAAAAAATTTTTTTTGCTTATTTAGAAAGGTAATCGCTATCGTGTGACGTAGGGAAAAAAATTTAAAAAATTTTTTGTAGAAATGACAACTGTTTAAAAAAAAATTTCTAATTTTTATAGAAATTTTGAGTTTAAAAAATTCATAACTTATGAACAGGGCACCCAATCAAAAAAATCCTTCGTCACACGATAGACAATAGTACAAAGAACATTTCTTTAAAATTTTAACAAAATCGGTAGAGTAAATCTTGAGATATCATGTACACCAGTTTGAAAAAAGTAGTTTCAAGAAAAACGCAAAAGAAAAAACAGTACGGTACGAATGAGACCAAGTCGCGAAAAGCTGGCTAGAACATTAAAATGTTCATAAAATGGGCCAAATTCTGTTATTCACTAGTTTTTGGGGTTGCTGATTACGAATCGGGTGTCAAAAATTTCAAAAACAAAATGGCGGATCCAAAATGGCAGACGAGTATGCTAAATAAATTTTTGATTATTTTCAAAATTGGTATAAAGGGGTTTTTGAAGTCGCTGATTACGAATCTGAAGTCAAAATTAAAAAAATGGCGAATCCAATATGGCGGACGAATTGTTTATAAAATTTGTTTATAAAGTAACAAATTGTTTATTGTCTTTCTTGAATTTAGTTAAAAAACGGTTTTTATCTATAA
>CAJFCO010018429.1:135947-175293 GCA_904066015.1 Synergus gifuensis | reverse complement strand
GGTTTTTGAAGTCGCTGATTACGAATCTGAAGTCAAAATTAAAAAAATGGCGAATCCAATATGGCGGACGAATTGTTTATAAAATTTGTTTATAAAGTAACAAATTGTTTATTGTCTTTCATGAATTTAATTAAAGAACGGTTTTTATCTATAAATTATTCATATTTAGTGCGAATCAATCGATGAATCACTGATAATCCCCTTGAATCCATTTTCACCCACTTATTTGTTTATAAAAAATTCAATAAATTTTTAATCAATTGCTAACTTTCCCGGATAGGTGCTTAATTTCTTGTAGGTATTTGGGATTGAATCCAAGTATTTTTCGAAACCCGGTACTCTTTAAAAGAAAAAATCCTTTTTTTCATTTTTGATATTAAGTAAAAAAAATTATATAAAATTTTTTCTTCAAAATCTGGATCAAAATTTTTGCGTGGAATTTTATTAGCTTTCATTAAAAAAAAAAACGTTCAAATCGGTTCAGAAATGGCTTCACAATATAAATTTGCCCGCGAAACTGTTTATGGCCCCACTGTGGGTCCAAGCGGAACCTGAGTTTCAGTGACGCGTTCATTTCTAATTGCTGTAACTTTGGAAATAGTTTGAATTTTGAAATGATTGAACGCTTAAAATATTCTTAAAAGTATAAACAATTTATCTAAACAAGAAAAAAAATCGATTTTTTGAAAATCTCATGGTGTAACCCCTTAAGTTAACGTTAATGTAATGTTAAAGTATAGTTAATGTATATTTAAACTAATGTTGAAACTTAAATAGGATGGAAGGTTGTATTAAATAAAAACCAAATGATAATTCAAATCAATCTTTGGCTTTCTTAATAAGATCTTGATCATTATCGCGAACACTGTAACAATGGACCAAACTGAGCTCAATTTGGTTGTAAATTACCGACAGAGGGTATGAAACAGTATGTAAGTTCACTGCTGACCCCATCTCACAGGCTGCGCGCGTATACCCGGGAAAGTAGAAAATGCGCGGGAATATATAAAACGCGCGGGAAATCCTAACAGATGTTAGATGAGTTATCAAGCCATTTGGTCAGTAAGGAAGTTCACTGTTGGTAACCACACATGTGGTAAGTTTCCTAGAATGTGTATTACGGACCGAAGGTAATGTTACCAATCGCGTTCGATAATTGCACACATGGTAAATAATAGAAATAGAAAAAGCTAAAATGTATCATCTTATTATCGATAAGGTAGATCAACAATAGAGGTTAACACACTGTTGGTAAGTGCACTCTTGACCCCACTACATGGCTGCGCGCTCACACGCGGGAAATTCAAAGACTTGGTAGGTAAAAATATTAAGTCACTTGGTCGGTAAGGTAGGTCACTTATATACCAACCGAGACTGAATCCGTGGCGGAAATCTGCATTACCGACTGAGGCTAAGGTTACTGACACCCGTCGGTAATTGTACGAATGGAAATTACCTTAAATCTATATTACCGACCAAAGGTAACGTTACCGACCGCGGTTGGTAGTTGTACGAATGGTAAGTGGCCCAGTACCGCCATAGTACTACTACTAGAACCGGGTATAAATTTTTTTAAAAGCTTGATTTAAATGTGGCAAAAACAGCACACATCTCCGGATAAGACCCATCTGGGCCATTCCACAAGAAAGTGTCAACTCTATGAAACAGGCTCTTTTCTCATAAATAAACAATTTTTTTTATTCTAAGTATACTAAGTAACGTACTAAAATTGATTCTTTGTAGACACCTAATTTAATTTTAAATAAAAATAAACGGTTTTCAACAATTCCCTCCTAAATTCTCGAAACGTCAGTCCCTAGGCGTGAAGCTCACGTCAGATCACAATATTTGAATACCTATATTTTAAACACCATTGAATCAATAACAAATTAACTTCAATAAGACTACTCATGATTAGACATATTGTAATATTAACAACTTTTCATCTTTTAAAAAAATCAATGTTTTATTCCGAGTCAACATGGTGAAGCCAACTTTACCCGTCAGTCCCTAGCCGCTTAAGAATTTTGAATTTACGCGCTGAAATTAATGAGTGAGTGAACAGTAACTTTTTTTTTGTATAGTTGGTCATGTACTTATCTGCAGGAACCAATCAAATTTTATCCGCCATTTTGTAAAACAGTGCTATTGTGACAGATGTAGCGAGTGGATGCGTTTTGCCAGTCACTTAAATCAGTCGCTAGGTAAGCAATTTTATCAATAATTAATATTTTTTTTGTTTTTTATTATTATTAATTATTTATTGATAGGTTGATAGTCTCGTTCAATGGATAACGTCAGAATAGTGATTATTGCATTTCAAGCAGTAGCGTATTGTTTAATTTAGTACCTAAATCGCCAGTACCTAGCTCGTCAGTCCCTAGATATGAATGCAACTAGGGACTGACGAAGGGGTTAGGGACTGACGTTTATTTCATTTTTACTTTTAACTTATACTAAAAACGTAAACAAAAGTTTTTTTGTTATTCAAACATGAATTTAAGTAGTTTCAAAAATAATAATGAGGAAAAAATTTTAAAATACGAAGAAAAAAATGTATAATTATGTAATTATATTATTAATTGTTATTTATTAATTCATTATTAATTAATTACTTACATTTAATTATATTATTACAATCTTTGTATTTATTGAAATACATAATGAAGAAGGAAACCTTTTCAAATTGGATGAAACTGATGTCGCAGATGTGCCTTATGAATATGTCATTATAAAAAACTTCCAATTCCTAATTTAATTGTTGAACGTAACAGCAAAGATATTAGTACCTAGATTCGGCATACGCCAGGAGTGGGGACGCTTTTAGGTGGGGATAATTGCATTTTAGCCTATGTGACAATCTGTGAAGAATTTTCGCTTCAGGATGGGGCCGCTAGAGGCAGCACCTCCTGGATTTAAAATCCGCGGGAGTTATTTAAAATTAAATACAAAGGTTCGATTACTTTTATTAAAGTAAACTTGGAAATGCTATTTCAAAATGAGAGATTGGTAAATTAAAGGTGAACTGACAAGATGAGGTAGATAATAAAGTATACAGTTATTAATCAAAAGAGTTTTAGATATAATCTAAGGATAAGCTTTGATTGGGCAAAGGGTAATTAATTGGACCAGAGTAGGAAGGCGCAAACGATCTGTGAGATGCGTAAGGACCTCAGGAGCCCAGATTGACTCGCGAGTTTGATCAGATCTCTATCCGCCTTCGACACTGAAACTTTGTCACTCCGCAATAGAATTATGGTACTGTTACGGATTGGACTTAGAGAAATTTCGTCTGATATAATAAATCGAACCGTGACTTAGAATTTTCGTTCGCTTCGGTTGATCGTTGCACTTAAAGTTAACCCTAGATTTTGATTTGCATTTCTCTAAATTTTGTTTCGGAATTCTGTCAAGTAAAAATAAATACAAGTAATTTTTGATTTGGAAATCGTTCTTTGAATTTATTTCTAGACCTTTAAATTACATTTTTAGTAAGATTCAACAACCGATCTTTTACGGAAATCGATGGAGAATTAAATCATAATTCTGAACATCAACGAGGAGACTCTTCAGTCTTCGTGGAATAACGAACTCGGGATTGATAAAATTGAATTTAATTTTGATATACATTTTGTAATAGAAACCATACAGCTCCGCATAGGACTCATGTGAGAATCGGATACAAAAATTATATCAAACTGTGTAGGACACAGTCAAATACCGATTATAAACTGGGGTAAAAACCCGTGTGCATTTCGAATAGGAATACGATAAGAACGGGGTATAAGTATTTTGAAACACCGGATACAAACCTGGTAGAAATCACACAGCTCCGGATAAGACCCATTTAGTGACTGAGTAAGAACATTATTTCGCACCAGATAGAACCCGGGTCAAATTCTGAATAGAAACCGGAGGAAAAGTACTTTACTCGAAAAATACCTGCAGCACACTTTTATGTGCTCACGGAAATTAAGCAGTATGTTGGGGCGAAAAAGTTTACCACCTATAAAACTAAAATCGCAATACGCGCAAAAGTTTTGCCCAATTTAAGGCTAAAATGTCCTCTCCAAATTTTTTGCGAAAGTGTCCACTCCAGCGCCAGCAGCTGTACAAATCGCTCGCATCAAGTTAAGATTAAATTTTCTATTGAATTTGGTTTATTTCGGTCGCCAAAATACGTCCGCGAAAGGAAAATTGTGTGCCTCAAAAATCATGTGAATTATGTACAAATTACAGTTAAAAAAAGTAAAAAAATGATTTTTCTTCAAAAGTTAAATGCCTACAAAAAAATTTATTATACAAAAAAGTTCCGTTTTTTTGAAAGGAATAACTTTTATATAGACATTTTTTTCAGAAGTTCAGAATATTTTGAAATATTACAAAAAATAGGCAAATAATGCAAAAATATTACTTTTTTCTGTAGACTTACTTGTCTGAAAATATTTTTTGGACAAAAAAGTTTTTTTATTTGAAAAGAGAAAAGTTTTTCGCAAACTAACATTAGTTTAATCAAAATTAATAATAAAAAATCAATTTTTTTATGAAATTTTCGTTAAGTAAAGACGTCATTATTATAACAAGTTAAGCCTTTAATATCAAATTGAATTAAAGGAAAGTTGAAGAAAATATTTTAAAATTTTTTTTTAAATATTGGATTAAAAATATTAGTTTAATAATAAGAACTATAATTCATACAATTTTTAACCAATTTTTAATCAGAGGTAGAGTAATATTATTATATAGTATACTCTCTAAATCTGAATTAGTAGAAATTTTACTAATTTAATTAGTAGCGACAGTTTTGACTGTTAAATTAGTAATTCTGTGATATTCTACTAAATGAAATGGTAAGAATTATGTTACTAAATGAATTAGTAAGGGGTTTCTACTAATGCGCTTAGTAGTACCAACTTACTAATTCAATGAGTAGCATTCAATTGCTAAGAAAACATAAATTATTAATTCTTTAAAGACTCTCTGGTGGATTTTGAATTTTAAAAGTTTAATGTTTTCTCAATTTATATTCTGAATTTATATTGTTATATTAATAATAATAGAATATGAACAATATGCAATATGCAGAATTCAAATGGTAAAATATAGACATTTCCTATATATATTTTTAATATACAAAACACATTAGTGCTTTTTGAAATATAATTCAGTGTCCCGTTGACTTACGGCAACTTTAAGGAGTATAAGATAAGTATATCCATTTAAAATGCAGGATTTTCAGATAGATTTAATCCTTATAGTTTTTGAAATTGAAGCAAATCCAAGTTCTTAATAATGCAATAATAATGAAATAATACTAATTTTATTTACTAATTAAAGTTTAAATTATTCTTTTACTTAAAATACTATAGTATAAGTTCAAATTTGTTTTGAATACACCGCTAAAAGTTAATGGCGTCTCCCGTATAGCGCAGCTGCGCAGGAGTATGCGCGCTGCTGCTGTCATATGGCGTCTTGACTCTCCTTTCGCGATTTTTCGTCGGTAAAGCTTATTGTGAAATTGATGTGAATAAGTGAAAAATAACAAGTAGATGTGACTTTTGTGGATGAAATTTTGGTGTCTGCAGATTAGTTTTTTCATAAAATGGGTAAGTTTTAGTATAATATTTAAGAAGAAATGAATAGTTTACGGGGAAGTGGGAAACGTCCTTGAAGAAATTTTATAGGTTTATTGATGAAATATATATTTTCAGAAAATTTAAATACTTTTGAGAGCTACAGTGTGCAGCAATTGGCAGAAGTACTCAAGAATCATTTAGATTCAGACACTGTGTCTAAAATAGAAGGTATAGATAATAAATCTTCTCTAAATCATATTTTTATCTAAAATTTATACGCCAGGCAAAAATTTAACCTCAAAAAGTGAACTGGTGTTGCAAAAATTAACGATACTTTGCACGCTTGAATTTGATGGACTGAAGTTTCAGACGTCTCTTCAGATGATTTTTTTTCATTGTTTAGTTTATAATGTCCTTAAAATAGAACCAAAAACAGTTTCCTTTTTATTTAGTAATGGTACTTTAAAGTTTAAAAAAATCTAAAAACTCTGCAATCAGCAATTTTTAAAAAATAATTGTTCTGCAAAAAATATGAAATTTACCAAGTTTGATCCTTTTCCGAAAATCGAAGTTTTACTTAAAATTTTTTCTAGTACCTTTTGATTGTTTCTTGCGGCAGGCTTTGAGTTTAATGGAGGTTTTTTTACTCTAAAATGGCATTAGTAAATAAAAAAACGGTTTCTGTACCTTGATATTAAGCTGTTGAGTCAAATTAACCCGAATTTGTACATCAAGATAGTTATCCAGTTTTAAGAAAAAAATTAAAATGTAATGTCAATTTTGAGGTTAGGCTGCACATCACTGCCTACTTTATACATTAAGGGTGCTATTCGTAATTTAAAAGAAACAGAAAATTTACTTCCAAAATATTAAATTAAATTTCTGAACTGAATAAAATAAAATTCACTGTTTTTCATCACAGATTTCAAGCCTCAAATCTCAAATTTTATTTGAACCAGATAACCATATTTTCTTTTCTTTAAAAAAAGTTTAAAAAATGGAGAGATTACGGTGCTTTATATGCAGTCAATATATTGATGGAGGTTTAAATGGATTATCTCAACATTTCCAATTACTGCATGGGCTAACAATGAATAGGTTGCAGAAGGCGTTTTGCCCTTTTTAATTCCATGCGACGACACATTCGAAGAACGCATTTATTAGAAGAAGTCATTAACCCTGGCGCAGATGTACGACCGAATGATAATGGTCTTAATCGTATACCGATAGATATAGATCCTGCTGGATATGCGGATAACGAAGCTGATGATCAATTTGATCAAGCTGACGGAAATGAAGTTGAAGAATTCAATTTACGTTCCTCGATTGTTAGAATGGTTGGCAGAATGCAGGCAAAACCTTCCATGACAGGAAGTACATTGTCTGACGTGATAGACGAGTGTGACGAACTACTATAAAATACTGTCAACCATTTAAAATCGAAAGTAAGGCAATTTCTGCTGAACAGAGAAATCATTGATGAACCGGAAACAGTTGAGTTACTGCGTCATTTTGAGCTTGAATGCAATTAGATGCAACGTTTTTGGAGAAGATCAAAGACAATTACTAGTTCGTATAGTAGTTGCGGAACTAATAAGTTACCGAAAAAATGATTAGTGAGTACATGAATTCAAATTATCTCGTTCAATTAATGTATCTAATTTTAATTAGATAAATAGATACATTAATTTTCTCTTTCTTGCAGTTATCCTCCGAAAGAAGTAAAGTGGGAAGTAGCAAAAGCAATCGTCATGGAATTCCCATCCTTAAAGGACGACCTAAGCGAGAACGGATGTGTAAGTTGATTTGACCAAAACACTTGACGTTAAAGTTTCTTCATTTGTAATATCCTTACTAAAAATATATATTTTTTCCATAGGAACATTATTATGATATAAGAACTAACAAAGGTTTCATAGAAAATAGATTCCAGAATATTCGAAAGCACTTGACACCCAGCAAAAAAAAGTATCAAACTGCACTGATGAAGAACGTAAAGCCGCTAAACGCCTTCTTTCAACAGACCAAAACAAGGACAAACTTTTACCTGCCGATGAATTAAAAGAGAAGGTATTATTTTTACTACTTCTCTCTGTAGTGATTTTCGTCTTGAAATTATTTTGAAATCTTAATTATTCTTCATTACTGTTTAAGATTTCGCTTATGCAAATGACCATGCCCGATGCAAACAAAAAGCAGACTATGACTTCGACTTTAATGGAAACATTTTATGATAGACGTGAATGGATTGAATCAGATTCGCCAACGATTTCGGATATCCATTCAAAATATCCACGATTATTTGATTTTCATGGATCCATGGTAATATTTTGTATTATAATTTAAAACATGCATACATTGCTAACATTTTTATATAAAATGGAAATTAATTTTTATTTTTTGCAGATTGATCAAGAATTTGAGTTGATGTTTGATACTCAAGTATCGGGAAAGTTTTTGGGACGTTTCACCACTCTTTATGTACCTCGTATACTTCAATATTGTCGATAAAAGAATCCGACTCTTTTCAAAACTACTGCGTTTATAAAAGATGGTATGATTATTCTCTATATATCCTTTTACATTGCATTAATCCTTTAAAAAGGCAAATTATAAATTTCAGATGGAAAAGTCTATTGCATTGAAACTGATATTTAATTAAATTTCAGATAATCTCCGAGCTCTAGTGATTCTACCTGAATTACTACCCGTCACCAACTTTGCAACTGGTCAACGCAAGAAGTTAAAATACGACCACTCATCAATGAAGTTACGTAAGCGTTCTAAAAAGTTAACTTCAAATCCTGAAACAGAAATGGATGAAGAAACTTCCGAACCCATCTTGAACATTCCAAATTCTAACTTAATTCGCATATTGCCGGTATTATTTCTTTATATACAGCTATACTATAATATTAATTAACCATAATATACTAATAAAAAGAAATACAAATTTTTTATTCCAGGACTGCAGTAACGTGCATAAGGAAGTCGAGCGAATCAGGAACGAATCAAAAACAAGGGTACAGCCGTACCTTGTGTGGTGCAAAGGACAGTGTGTAGATACTTTCTTCCTACAAGCTGATGGCCATCTAATCGACCTACCAAAAAAAGTGAATCCAATGGTCGCATTCGACCTTTTGTATAAACTTCACTTCATTCTCAACGTAGAGTACACGAAATCTTTGTCTTTTTTTTACAATTTCATGGACTGCTATGTGTACCAAATGACCAATTTTGATGCCCAAAATTCAGTTAGGTCTTTGCATATTTCACTTATGCAATTCAAAATCGACGATAATGAAGTTGAAGGAAAAGTTTAAAGTTTACAAGGCTTTCCACCAAGCAATCTTTATTTTAATGTTAAAATAATATTTAAATTATGATGTTTTGACATGCGTTTATTTAATAATTTAATGTTTGATTTAAATAAAATTCTATTCATTGTATAATGTGTTTTTAAATTCATTTCAAATTACCTTTTAAAATAGTAACCAGGAATACATTTACTAATTCATTTAGTAGTAGCATTACTAATTCCTTTAGTAGATATAGTTACTAATTCATTTAGTAGGTTATTCTTACATATTGAATTAGTAGATTCTTACTAATTAGCAGTAAACGATTCGGCGCTATTTGAATTAGTAGAAAACTACTACCAATTAGTAGTTTTTTACTAATTCAGATTTAGAGAGTATTATATTGTATCTATATTGTAATTTTGATATCTAGTATCTATGATTTAATATAATTAAATACAATTTTCAGAATATTGTGTGATATAATAATTTATAACTTAATTAATAACTTACTACCGGTCTCAATTTAAAACCTATGCCTAACACGATGCAAAAGCGACAATTATTTTGGCATCAGAAAGAGCCAACCACACGTCGACCACGCTTCTTGTCAAGTATAAAATGTTTAAAAAAAGCTACATGTATTCATTTCGCTTTAAAACCATCTACGTATTTCACTGTACGTGAACACAAAACTAAGATTAGGCAGATTAGGCGAAAGAAACTGTAACATGACTGTTACAACGGTTGCCTACGTACAGGCGTAGGGGCGGTGGCACGCCGGCGAGCAGCAGTGCTTCGAGTCGTCGGTCGGCTACCTCGCGCTCTTGTGATCTAGACAGCTGACAGTTTAGACGTGCTATACTCTCTCTCCGATCTCTTTCGAGACCTTTAGCGGCTGTAATAGTTTTCTTAGTTGTTGCTAATCTTTATCTGTTCTTCTGGCTTTGAAGCCACTCTTGTACCCGTAAGTAGAATATAGTTTGTGTTAATATTCAACTGTTTGTTCATTATTTCTCACTCCCAACTGGTAATTTCCCCAATTTCCCTTCCCAATTAGTATTAATCAACCCAGATTATACTTGGCGCCCAACTAAATAACATACAATCCCGAATTGCCAGTGAGAAAGAACAAAAGAAAAGAGTTGTTTTGGAAAAGAACGAACATATAATTTGCCTGACTTGAGGAATATTGAAATTTGTAAAATTTATTTATTGATATTTATTGAGTTATATGATTTCCCGCGAGATGTTTTCGCTTTTCAGGAATTTTAAACATAGTGAAAAAGAAAAGCAAAGTATATCCTGGAAAGGGTAGTTTTTCCCGCATGTCTCTGGTTAGGAAGTGAAAGAAAAATCCAAAAAGGGATAAAAATTTAGTGAGTGAACAATAGAAAAAGGTAAAACCGTTAGGAAACCAAAAGCCGAAAAGTGGATAGAAACCACGAGAAAAAAGTGCAAAGGGTTAAATAGAACCCAAAAAGGGGGTAAAAGGTTAGAAAAAAAAGAAAACCGAATAGGAAAGTTCGGGAAAAGTGAAAATAAGTGTCGTTAGAAAAATTTCGGTTAGGAGAAAGTTCGAAAGCATCAAATTTCTATTTGAAATCAGTGAAAGGTCGAGCGAAGGGGTGACCGTAGGCGCGTTTCAAAGGGTCAAAGCGGGTGACTCACGGCCTAGTCCGAGCGGTATCTCAGAAAATAAACGTCCCTCTACAATTTAGACCGAAATTTCGGATACCTGAGTACCGAAATAATATTTCGGGAATAAAATTTAGAAAATTTGCCTACCGAGTGGCAAATAAAATTGGATTTGAAACCAAACCAAGCCAGCGTCTTAAGTCTAGTTAGCATGGCGTCAGGGGGAATGGTTCTGAGGTCCGGTAAGGGAAAAAACAAGATGGCGGAAAGTGAGCGCCGAGAAGCGAACCAAGTGACAGGTGGAAAACAAGAAGAATTAGTTAGGGAAATTGAAATTGCAGAAACACCAACGAACATGGGAATTCTGATAACAAACAGAGGATTTAGTTCGCGAGGCAGAGGCTTTTCGCGAAATAGAAGTTCAGGTGTAGGAAACTGATTTACTCTTAACGATGAAAACTTGTCACTGGGAGTGTTTAAAAATAGGGAAGACGAGTTGGCGAGTACCAAAAGGCGTACTTTAGAGTGGGACCACATGGGTCTCCCAGACTCTAATGAAATTACAGAATTGGGAGCAATACCAAAGACTCGAACAGAAACTCAGTCTCTGACAAACACGGAAAGACCATCAGAAAAAAACCCTGACAGAACTCAAACTGAAACTCAAACCCTGACAGATACTCTTGAATTACGAAGGGAAAACTCTAATAGACTAAGACAAGAGAAAAGCCTAGACGTTGACGTAGAATTAAAATCAATAGCAGAGAGGTTACAAGAAATTTCGTATCGAGTGAAAATTACGGACGGGTCAGCTCGCAGAGAGATAGAAAAATTAAAAGCAACAATAGACGAAGTGGATTATCGCGTTAGAGAATGTGTAAGACCACAGGATAAGTTAGAAGAAATTAGACGTGATGCGGAAGAAGAACAAGATAGAGAACCGTTCGCGGATAGGACAAGTAGAAACAGATCTAACATGTCATATGCGAGAGAAAGTTCGGTGCGTAGATCTTATCTTTGACTATGCCAGATGAGAGAGATGAAAGACTAGAGAGCGAACCACCCCAACGGCGGAATACTTACCCAGCCACGAATAGCCCTTATGGCATGGTGAAAACACCATTCCAAATAATCTTGGTCTGGCCAGCTAGATTTCCCAATAATAGAGTGGACAGCCCTGCCCACTTCTTAGAAGATATTGTCAGGTTCAAGAGAGGTTACCAGGTAGATGATCGCGATGTTCTAGAGAATTTAGACGCGTTGTTAAAAGAAGAAGCCAAGGATTGGTTTATAGTAAATAAAAGATCATGTTATAATTTAGAAGATTTTTTCGCAAGTTTTAAAAATGCGTATATAGATCAAAGGTTTATAGAAGAGACGCATCAGAAAATAAAAGCGTGTAACCAGAGAGAAAATCAAGATTTAGGTTCATATCTCACAGAGATAAGAAAGTTGTTTGGTATGATTAATCCTAAAAAACCATTAGAATGGGAATTGCGGAAAGCATATGAAAATATGCACTTGATTTATAAAACATATATTAGGAGATATGATTTCCAATCTTTCGATGAGCTACTAGAAGTAGGAAGGGAATGGGAAGCTGAAAGGTTGAAATCTAAAATTAGAGGTCAAATATTAGCAGTGACAGAGACAAGACATAAATCAAGTGAAAGGTATTCGGATAAACGATATAATAATCAAAATCAGTATTTCGAAAACAGAAACGCAATACAGTATCGATAACCAAACGTACAAAGATACGTGAACTTAAAAGGAAGATACCGTAGCGAAAAGAATATAGATAGGCAAAACGATCAAAGCCAGGAACCTAGGGTACGAATTAGTGAGTTAGAACCGGAAAATGCGCGGAAACCCGAAATAAAAGCAATTGAGCCCATCAATAAACCTGACATACCCAAAAGTGAAACGAAAGATAACCCAATAATATCAGAACCCCCAGCGAGAAAACCTTGGTCGATGCGAAATCCTAGAGATCAGAAACAAATCTTTAGATGCTATGTGTGTGATAAACCTGGTCACATGGCAAGAGAATGCCGTTATATTATAGATATAAAAATTCGGGAAACAAGAGGGGCAGGCGAAGGGTGATAAACAACCTGGAG
Source organism: Synergus gifuensis (assembly GCA_904066015.1). Classification (NCBI taxonomy): domain Eukaryota; kingdom Metazoa; phylum Arthropoda; class Insecta; order Hymenoptera; family Cynipidae; genus Synergus; species Synergus gifuensis. Next base: position 162,657 of record CAJFCO010018429.1, on the reverse strand, counting down.
CCAGAGCGCCAGAAAAATTAAATTCGGAGAATAACCGAAAAGGTGAAACAAGGTTTCACCTAATGTTTAAATTTGAGGGAAAATTATTTAAATTATTGGTGGACACAGGAGCAACACACACATACGTAGGTAAAGAGTTAAAAGAAAAAATAGAGGAAACCGGAATTCTTGTTTCAGAACCCGCTGACGAACCCTCAAGGTAGCAAACGGGGAAGAAGAGGAAATTACAGGATAGGTTTCGATTCCAATAGAAATAGGAAATCAAAAAAAAAGACAACCCTCCCAAAGCCGATTGAAGTCGACAGTCTAAATCGAGAGTCACTCAACCCACAACCCAAGCCGAGAATAAAGTTCGGAAATAAAGTTAGTTTGAAAAGAGACAAAACAACCGAATCAGCAAGAGAAACGAAAACTGAATCGAATGCAGGGAAAACGATAAGTCCCAAAAAATCAATAACGACAGAGAAAACCCAAACTCTGAATTCCACACCAAAGCTTCCCCAAATTCCGATGAGTAATAGGTTTGAATGTGTAACTAAACTAAGCGAAGGAAATAATAGGGTAAAGAAAAGATCGCGGGTAAGGAAAAAGCAAATGCCAAAATTAATGTAGATAAAACTATCGGAGAATAACATTAGAAATTGGACGGAAAACCAAAGTAGGAATAGTTGGCAAGAATTTAGGAACAGAGCCATACTAAAAAAGGAAACGCGAAAAACAAGAAATAGAAAAGATAGGAAAAAAGTAGGGGAAAACAACGAACAAGCGTCAGGAATTTGCGAACTGAATGTGAAACAACAGCAAAAGTTGGAAGAATTATTGAAAAGAAAATAAAACCCGAGGTTGGGAAAGAACATAGGGCAACGTATTTAGCGAAACATAAGATAGACGTGCAAGGGCACAAGCCAATTAGGCAAAGATTCTATCTTTACAGCCCAGTAGTCAAACAAGCGATTTGCGAAGAAATCGATAAGATGCTGGAGCAAGGAATAATTGAACCCTCATGCTCAGAATGGTCGAACCCCATAGTTATGATTAAACGACCAAATGGAAAATATACGTTTTGTCTGGACTTTCGGAAAGTCAATGCAGTGACGAAGAAAGACGGTTACCCGATACCCTTGATGGATGAGATAAAAGATGCCCTCAAAGCTGCGAAGTACATATCGAAAGTAGATCTTAAATTACACAGGCCGACAAAATTTGACAAAGGTCAGGAACCAGAGACCGGACCTAGTATACACAAAGGCTTTTGCTGCGCTGAATCCGAATCCGACCTCAGAAAAATTCCAGCACCCTCAGTTTTCGAGATATTCTAACCTAAAAGTGTTAAAAACCCGTTATTTTGATGTTTTCGAGGCCCCGTAACATCGCGAAAAAATTTTTTTTCCACACACTGACAACGGCATTGTAAAGAACAACTCTTCACCTTCAAAATTCGATCCCTACCTTTTTGATAGGATTTTTCGTAGAAATCTAATCTATGTTTACTTTAAAGCGCTTTAACATAAACAACCGCAACTCGTACCCCGAGCGACGAAAGAAACAGGTATGGTTGGCGATGCAGAACAAAATATTTCCGTCGAAAATCGTTTTCGTTCATTTGTAACGAATCATAACTTACTAATTAAACACGTAGAATCACGAAAACGAACAAATGAATATCTCAAAGTGAAATGGCGCTAGAGCGACAGTTATGTTTGGGAAACAAATGAAGATGACAAGAGATTCTTGCGATAATAATAAAATCACAATGAAATGTAAGATCATAGATTCTACTTAGTGCACTGTTTCACTCTACTGCAAAGACACCTATGATCTTACAATTCATTGTGATTTTATTATTATCGCAAGAATCTCTTGTCATCTTCATTTGTTTCCCGAACATAACTGTCGTTCAAGCGCCATTTCACTTTGCGATATTCATTTGTTAATTTTCGTGATTCTACTTTGTGCACTGTGCAGGCTGACGGTTAAATAACATTCAAGTCTTGTACGACCAATAATACCTCATTCATTGTAAATTTTCATCACAAAAATGAATTCCAGGTTACCTTGTGCTCAGAAAATCGAATCATTCTGTTATGTTTGTGGCAAGTTTGAAACGAAGACTTACCGCCGATCGATTAATGATTCTATCAAAGATATGTTTTTCAAATGTTTGAAGTTTTCTATGAATAATTTGGATAAGCCGTGGGTTCCCAAATCAATTTGTAATTCTTGTAGAGTAAGTATGCTAAAGTGGGATGATAAAAGCAGCAATACTCTTGTTGTTATCAGACCAACGATCTGGCGTGAGGCATTAGATCACGATAAAGACTGTTATTTTTGCACGTGAAAAACAAGTGGGTTCAATAAGCACTGTTTGCATAAAATCAAATATCCTGAAGTAAAAAGTGTGACAGCTGCGGAATTCGGGATTATAAGTATATCAGATAAAAAATCTGATCAACCAGCAGCTGATTCAATGGATATTGATGCAGGTGAATATAAATTTGAAGATAGCAGTTCTGATGACGAGGGTCCAAAACTTTTTGATCAAGCGGGATTAGATGATTTTATTCGGGATCTCAATCTTCCGAAAGTTAAAGCTGAGCTTTGTGCTTCAAGGCTAAAAGAAAGAAATCTATTGTTACCCGGAACAAAAGTGACAATATACAGAAAACGAGAAGAAATGTTTATTCAATAGTTTTTTATGGATGAAGATATGGTTTACTGTAATGATATCGAAGGGTTAGTCAATCTATACATAGCTGACTTACATAGGCCGGAAGACTGGCGCTTACTCATTGACTCCTCCACGGAAAGTCTAAAAGCTGTTTTATTAAACAACGGAAATAAGTATGCGGCTCTTCCTGTCGCCCATTCAACTATTATGAAAGAATCATACGCCAGCTTTCAATTACTCCTTCATCTGATAGACTATGAAGCGCATAATTGGCTGATCTGTGGTGACTTTAAGATGATTAATCTTATATTAGGAATGCAATCGGGAAACACGAAATATCCATGCTTTCTCTGTCTCTGGGACAGTCGCGCGAGAGATAAGCATTGGGTAACCAAAAATTGGCCTGAAAGGGCAGAATGGAAAGTTGGTGATCATAACGTGATTCATGAAAGTCTTGTTGATAGAAAGCGAGTATTGCTGCCACCACTCCACATAAAATTGGGTCTGATGAAACAATTTATCAAAGCTTTGAATCCCGAAAGTAAATGTTTTAAATATATTCAATTTACATTTGCTAAATTGAGTGAAGAAAAAATTTAGCAACGAGTTTTTTTTGGACCTGACATAAGAAGGCTGATGAAAGATGACGAATTCATAAAAACCATGGATCCAAAGGAAAAAAATGCATGGTTGAGTTTTACAGACGTAACACAGGAATTTTTGGGAAACAACCGAGATCCAAAATACAAAACAATTGTTTCGAGTATGTTAAAGAATTTCAAAGCACTGGGTTGTTTCATGAGTCCTAAAATACATTTTCTGAAATCGCGTTTGAACTATTTTCCGGAAAATATAGGGGCATTCAGCGAAGAACTGGGTGAACGTTTCCACCAAGACTTTCATGAGAAAGAAAAACATTACCAATGTAGATGGAATGAAAGAATGATGGCAGACTATTGCTGGTCTTTGAAGAGGGAGGACAACGACCCGACAAGTCATAAACGTAAATCTCTTCAGCGATCCTTTGAAATAAAAAGAAAACGTTTCCACACAAAATCGACGTAAATTCATACGTTCAAAGATTCAATACTCAACGATTGGGAAAATTAGGTTATGGTGGCCAAGGGCTATAGCGGAGTAGGTAACAAAGATCGGGGGTTAAGGAAATCGGATTGTAGGAGTCTAAGTTTAGTGATTCGCAGGTAACCGGGCTTGGGGGTTAAGGAAATCAGCATATCGGGGGTCTGGGGTTATATGATCATGTAACAAGCTGTGATAGACATAGTTTTGCTACTTTCATTCCCTGGGCAAATATTTTTGTAGTAATATTGATATCCGTGAAAAGTGAAATTTTTCATATTTGAATCCGCCATATCTCGGCTATGAAAAATCCTATCAAAAAGGTAGGGATCGAATTTTGAAGGTGAAGAGTAGTTCTTTACAATGCCGTTGTCAGTTTGTGGAAAAAATTTTTTCTCGATGTTACGGGGCCTCGAAAACATCAAAATAAGGGGTTTTTAACCCTTTTAGGTTAGAATATATCGAAAACTGAGGGTGCTGGAATTTTTCTGATGTCGGATTCGGTTTCAGCGCAGCACCAACCTTCGGGTATAATAGGTCTGGTCTCTGGTTCTGAGAATTGTTGGCCTGTGTTATCATATCTGCAAATACCTTTAGAGGAAGAGTCCAAGCCTCTAACCGCGTTCATGGTTCCTGGAAAGAGGATGTATCAATTTAGGCGGATGCCTTTTGGGCTGACAAATGCTCCCGCAACTTTCCAGAGACTAATGGATAAAATCATAACACCAGAGTTAAAACCACAAGTGTTTTGCTACTTAGATGATATAGTAAACGCACCGGATAGCTTTTATGAGCATTTAAAATACTTAGCGATAGTATTAGATAGGGTAAACAAAGCAGGTTTAACCATCAGCCCAGAAAAGTGTGAATTTGGTTGTTCAGAGGTAAAATATTTGGGTTTGAAGATAAATAAAAACGGTATTCAAATAGATGAAGAGAAAATTAAACCAATTCTGGAATACCCGGCACCAAAAAACGTTAAACAGTTGCAAAGGTTAATTGGACTGGCGAGTTGGTATCGTAAATTCATACCACGATTCGCCGAAATAGTAGAACCGTTCAATGGGTTACTAAGGAAGGATAGAGCCTGGGAGTGGGGAAAAGATCAGGAAGGAGCTTTAGAAAAGAATAAAAAGGCATTAACGTCGGATCCGATCTTAGTACACCTAGACTTTACGGTACCATTTCAATTGTAAACGGATGCAAGCAGTACGGGGTTAGGAGCAGTTTTTTCACAGGTTAGGAACAGGAAACATCATGTAGTCGCTTATGTGAGCAGGGGCTTAAACGGGGCTGAAACAAGGTATTCAGCAACAGAGTTAGAGTGCTTAGCAGTAATTTTGGCGATAAGGAAATTTAGACCTTATTTAGAAGACTTTCATTTCGGGGTATTGACTGATCACCAAGCCTTGAAATGGCTTCATAACATGAAGAACCCAACAGGTCGAGTAGTCAGATGGGCACTAGAACTGTTGGAGTACGATTACGAAGTAGTCTATCGGAAAGGTAGTTCGAATCACGTGCCGGATGCACTATCTAGAAAAAACGAAGTAGAGAAGTAGAGAAGCCAGCGCGTTAGCGACATGCATCGAAAAGACAATCGAAAACCTAAAGGAAGAAACCGACGATTGGTATAAAACCAAACTTAGGCAGGTGTTAAAACATCCGAAGGAGAATGATAATTGGAGAATAAGAGATTCTCAACTATATTTTTATAGACCAGACCCACTTAAATCGAAACTGTTACCAGATTCCAATCCGTGGATACTGGTGATTCCCAAAAGGTTACGTAAACAGGTTTTGATAGAAAATCACGACAAGGTGCAGGCAGGCCACCTAGGGGCCGAGAAAACGTACGCGAGAATATCGGAAAACTATTTCTGGCCAGGAAGTTATTCCGAAGTATTAAACTACGTTAAAGACTGCAACATTTGTCAAAGAATCAAACCGGGAAATAAGCCGAGAACAGGGATCATGGGTAAACGAATCATAGAGGAACCGTGGACAATGGTTACAGCGGACATAATGACGATCATGCGTCATAGGACGAGTATTTAGTCGATATCAAATACGCGATGAACTCGAGTAAGAATGCGTCAACGGGATTTACGCCAGAATTTATAAACTTAGGCAGAGAATTGCATCCACAGCAATCTTTAAAAGCGGAAATAGAAAATACTGAGGAAATAGAGTTTCAAGAAGTAGATAAATGGACCGATAGGTGGCGAAGTTTCCAAATTTTGAAAGAGGAAGTTAAAAAGAACTTAGATGACGCGAACCAGAGAGAAGCCGGATACTATAACCTTCGAAGGAGAACGCAAGAATTTAAAGTAGGTGATAGAGTCCTTAAAAAAGTTAATAGATTGTCAAATAAAGCGGAAAGTAAGGCAGGCAAGTTATATGACAAATATGAAGGAACATTTACAGTAAAAAAGAAGTTCTCTCCAACCATTTATGAATTAAAGATTTTAAAGGGAAAGAGTGTCGGTAATTGGAATGTCAATGATTTTAAATTGGAAAGAATCATAGAGAATGCTCAAATAGAAAGAAAAACGTATAGGAAAAGAGAGAGAGAGGGAGTAAGAGAGAGCAAAAAAGTAAGTTAAAGGTATAAACTGCAACTCGAGACTCTAACAGACTCCAATGCGAAACTCTGACTCTGACACCAAAGAAAAAACCCCATGACTTGAAACACTCCAACCAAAACGGAAAAAACTAGCTATTTTTTACATTCTCATCAGAGAAGGTATTAGATTTGTGTAAAATTTGACTCCCCCCAGTTTTTGTCAAATGTCCACGTTTTGGGACCCCCTTAACCCGAAAAACAGGTTTTTAAGAATGTGTCTGTCTTTCTGTGTGTGTGTCTGTCTGTCTGTAGATTTTTCGTTTGTGAGCACGATAACTTTCGAAAGAATTGACAGATTGGATTGTCCTTTGGTATACTCTTTTAGTGTCCTAAAATGAAGGTCAAGTTCGTTGGCCAGCCATTTTGGATAAAAATTCAAAAAGTTGGAGCGTTTTGAAAAATTTTGAAACCACTTTTTTTTTAATCTGAAAATTCTAATGACGCACGTTCGTAGTACTCAAAAAGTCGAATAATTTCTCTTAATGTCTTTTTGGATAAAAAAAAAATTGAAAGACATAACATTTTGAAAATTCAAAAAAATGAAAGAAAACATAAATTAGAAGCCAAACAACGCACGATATGAAAAAAAGTCTAAAGATGAAAAATGTTTCTTTTTGAACGCCCTATAGGATCCGCATAACAACTTTTTGAATTTCCTTAAAAAATCGAAAATTAAAATTTTGAGCCAAAAAACGCGAGATGCAGAGAAAATGATAAGAAACATAATTATTCGCCTTAAAAAGATCTACAAGTTCTCCTTTGGCCATTTTTCAATAGGCTGAGTAGTTTTCGTTTTAATCGTGAAAAATATTGTTAAACAGAGCCGAGCGCGGAGCGCGAGGTTTAAATCAAATATCGAGCGCGAAGCGCGAGTACCCTGATGAGAATGTGCTCCTTAAAGTCGATAGAACCTTAACCTTAGTTAACTTTTGCATTCAAAGCAGTAATTTAATTTAATTTAAATTTAATTTAATTAAGTTTTAAAAAATATATAAAAATATAAATTACAAATATAAAAAAATAAATTATAATTAAAAAATATAAATTATATATACAAAATATATAATTTAATTAAATTAAAAAAAAACATATAGGTTCAAGCGTCCCGTAAAGCGCAAGCTTCACGAAGGGCAGAAAAGCGCGCGAAGCGCGCAACACGGAGCGCCAAGCGCGACGTGTACATATTTCGGAGGGCGAAGCGCAACGATCGAACTATATTCGACCACCCGCGCGCCGTAGTCGCGCTAATTTTTGCAAGCGAAGCGAGCCGCGCGCGCAGCGCGCGATGAGAATGTGCCCGCGAGGCGGGCAGATTTTTTTCCAGATGGATAACACTAACAGTGCAACCTGTGCTGAAACTGCTGAAAGTTGCGAATGGAGGAGAGACTCCTAGAGAATTTGAACCACTGTAAGGTCTGGTAGTGGTTAGTAAGGCGTAGGCGAGTAAGCCAAGCTTAAGGGGAGCAGGTTGCTAAAAAGGGCCAGAATAGTCAGAGAAGTTCATCAAGATCTGTGGTTCTAAAAGACAAATTGACTCAAAGGAGTTATTTACTCAAAAGTTCTCGAACTCCACTCTAATATGGGAAAAGAAAAGAAAAATTAAAAATGACTGAATTACTCGGACTTCCGACTCAATCAATTTTTGTTTTGTTTTTTAAAGGTTACAGAATAAGAAAGGAACCAAGTTTGGAAAAAGATAGAATGGAACCAAAGTTGGAAAAAGATAGAAATAGCCAAACCTGAAAGAGGATAGAAAGGACCACGGATGGACATAAAGGAAAAAGAAGAACTATCGAAACTAACAGAATAGGGGCAAAAAATTGCCAATTTTATAAAAAATTAATCCCAAAGGAGTTATATATATTCCACGATAGTTTTTGTAATAGTAGACCATATAGATATAGACAGAATTTAGCAAGTCCAAGCTATGATAGGAATAGTTATGTAAGAGAAAATTGGGAAAAAATTAACTTAGAGTATCAAGAGTTAATTAAAATAGAAATTAAACCTAGTGGAAAGAGTAGATGGGACGTGAGAAGCCCAGTAAAAGAGGGAAAAAGTCAGATTTTGAAATGGAATTGAAATTACTGGAGGAAGTTTCGGTCATGGACCCAAACTCCCACATGGCGGGGGGGTGTAACATGGCTGTTACGACGGTTGCCTACGTACAGGCGTAGGGTCGGAGGCACGCCGGCGAGCAGCGGTGCTGCGAGTCGTCGGTCGGCTACCCCGCGCTCTTGCTATTTAGACAGCTGACAGTTTAGACGTGCTATACTCTCTCTCCGATCTCTTTCGAGACCTTTAGTGTCTGTAATAGTTTTCCTAGTTGTTGCTAATCTTTATCTGTTCTTCTGGCTTTGAAGACACTCTTGTACCCGTAAGTAGAATATAGTTTTTGTCAATATTCAACTGTTTGTTCATTATTTCTCACTCCCAACTGGTAATTTCCCCAATTTCCCTTCCCAATTAGTATTAATCAACCCAGATTATAAAACATACTAAAAATTAGCTTTCACTTTTCTGTGATATTTCGCTATACTTTGAAAAATAATAAATAACATAATATATTTTCTGTTAACTGTTGAATTTTCGTTCCCTTATATTCCAAATGGTCAGGATATACACTTGAGTATTGGAAAAATAACTGACTTCGATTTAAAATATAAGATAGAGTATTATAACTAAAAATTTAGGAATAAAATTACGAATTTTTTAAAAAAAGGCCGCATTATTTAGTTTCAAATACTCTTTATATATTTGTAATCAAGAATGGAGTAATTTACACACAACTGGAAAGTATCCTGAATATTTAAGAAGGAAAAACAATCCTATTTCACCTTCAATTTCAAAAATATTATTAATTCAATTAAATGGATGGACTTATTTGTTTCAATATTTTGTGCAAACTGCGCGCATGCGCAAAGTTAATTACCACCCTAAAAATTAAGTTCCTATATGTATGTAGAATCTAGGAAAAAAGTTTGAAAAGTGTGCTTTCAGATCTATTTTTTAACTTTTTTTTTGAGAGAAAATGACACTTTTCGTGGATCTGCCCATATTCTTCAGATTTCGTCTTCTAAACCGATTGTATTTAGAAAATGTACTTTCGACTTTCTAAAACTTCTCACGCTATAACGTCTTTAAAAACTTATAAAAAATATATGATGCTGTTCCCTTAAACAAGGCTGAGACGGTGGATTTAAACTACACGCGTGAATAAACGTCGGAGAAGTGTGCGAATGTTCTTATTGGCCTATCACCAAAAACTCAATAAGCTATCAATATTCGAGGGGACAATAGAGCTCGGGAGGGGATAAGGGGATAAGCGTGCGAGTCACAGGAACGAGACAGAATCGATTGAGATTTTCACCTGTGAACATTTTTCTGATTTTCGCTGCGCTTAAAGCCGTAATGAAAGAGCTCAAAGGTACGCATTTGTAAATATCGCGATATGATAGTAATTTTTGTCAAGTTTATTGTGGTGATAGTGCTAATGGAAACATTTGTGCATTTGTTTGTTACAGCGTGGCGAATTTACATGTATCTATATATGTCTTTTTTTATTTGATCGCTGCATCAAAATCTGGATGCTCACGTTTTCCTAATTGGTTGAGAGGATTGATTGTTTGCTTTGCTGCCAATATCTTTTGGGGAGGATAATCCAATTTTTCGCTAGACAATTCCAACATCGGTGGCTCTACCAATGTCTTAGTCTCGCTCTATACTTCCCAAGGATTCGTGGGTGACCTGATGCGATCTTGTACAAATTTATTTATTCATTGTTATTTATATCATGTCTATTTTTGTATATTTTTATATGTAGGGGTCTTGACGAGAGAATCTTCTCCTACATGATTATTGCTCTTGAATTTTATTGTATTTGCGTGATTTATTCTTTAGTCTTACGAATTTTATTTGAAACATTGATTGGTGAAATTCTCGATTTTATTTCGATTCGCGTAACGGTTTTCGTCCATTTATGACTTTATTGATGTATTTCTATTATTGATTCTTATCATTGTTTTTGACTGAATATACTACTGTTATTATTGAATGTAGGCTTTGCTCATCTCAATCTACCGGCCTTTCGCCTAATAATTTCATATAATTACGATAGTTTATTTTCTTACAATTCTTAAAATGAAAAAAATTAACTTATATGAATAAAAATTTAGCTGTCGAGCATACGCTTTATGTGCCTCAAGAAAGAAGTGGTTACAAGGCTATAGAGCTTAAAGCACTTTTACCAAAAAAAATGGTCAAATGGTTCTCATAAACCGCCGCATCCTTCTATGCACTCGACTCACGCCAAGGTCTAAAGGGACATCATCATCTGGTAGAAATTGTCATCAGGCAAACTCTACCAATAAATTAAATGACTACGTTTCCAAGTTTCGCTTCCTCTTTTTTTTGTATTTAAAATGAAATTATCCTTTCTGGCAACGTGGGAAAAGGCCCAAAACGGACCTCTAGATATTTTAGTGTGTAAAACCTAAGTTAGTCGCGATAGAGCTTTCGAGAGTTCCTTTGACTTCTCCTCTGCGGTATCGCGATTCATGAACTTCGAAATACAATCTTTTTTTATGTATATGTTTGTACACTTAATAGTAGTTACTAAATAAATGTGTAATTTAACGACACCAGATTTGTGTTTATTATTATTTTTGATGTACTTTAAAACACTAATGTGCAACGTATTTATGCGTTCGAAACATGGTCCTTCGAGCCTGATACCTTTAAAGTGATTCAGCATTTAAAATTGACTTTCTCACGATAAATTCAGTGATAAAACAGTGATTATCAGTGATTCAATTGAACCTAAACTTAGAACTTTAACTTGTGTCTGTGAATTTAATGTAACAAGTGAGCATATTGGTAGCGGACTAATTATATTGCTCATATTTGTGAATTTTCTGATACAAAGACATTTTTTTTACATAGTGTCACTGAACTTTGAACTTTGATCGTGAACTTTGTGACAAGTGCACTACAAATGAACTTTATGTGATCTGTTCAACAATTTTTTGAACATTTGCTGCGGAACTGGTAGATCTCAGAGAGATCATCAATCTTCAAGATTCACTAAATAGGATTGCACAAAATTTTTAATCTAGAGGAACCTGTACGAGAGATTCTTGATACCAGATATCGACTTCAAGGGCAAAGAACACAGCAGCGGTAAGTGCCGGTTGAAATAAGCAGGTCAAAAATTTCGTACAATAAGCTTGGACATCTGTCAACATAACGACAGCACCATATTAGTAAATATGTGTTTGCATCACAAGTGTATTCTCGATCGAAGATATCAGTTTTCGACCCAAATTCTCATCATTTGCGGGAAGTGTTGATTTTTTGCTTTCATTTGAAGAAAACTGCAACTGAGGCTCACCGAATGCTCTGAAATGTTTAAGGAGAGGCTGCTCTTAGTGAAAGAAAGTGTCAAGTGCTGTTTCAACGCTTTAAGAGTGGTGATTTTGATGTTGAAGAGCGGCATTGCGGTGGAAGAAAGTGGTGTATTATTAGCTGTTGAAACCGAGTGAAACCATCACAGGGGACCGGTATCGAACACAATTGATGCGTTTGAGCCGTGCATTGAAGAAGAAACGGCCACAGTACCAAGAGAGACACGATAAAGTTATCCTGCAACATGACAATGCTCGGCCACATATCACAAAACCCGTCAAAACATACTTGGAAACCCTAAAATGTAAAGTCTTAACCCTAAAGTCTTACCCCACTCGCCGTACTCACCAGACATTGCTCCTTCCGACTACCATTTGTTCCGATCGATGGCACATGGCCTAGCTGAACAGCATTTCCATTCTTATGAAGAAGTCAAAGAATGGTTCGATTCGTGGATCGCCTCAAAAGACGTATCGTTTTTTCGAGATGGTATCCGATATGTGCCCGAAAGATGGCAAAAAGTAGTGGCTAGTGATGGACAGTACTTTGAATCATAAATAGGTAATCACTTTTTAAAAATAAAACTTCAAATTTTGGAAAAAATCGGCGGAAGCAAAGTTGCGCACCTAATACGTTTATATATTTAGTTGGAGCCATAATTAAAAAATAAATCAGATCCCTACTTTACCGACTTGATATTTTTCAAAATTTTGAGTACAACTAAGTATACAAACGCAATTTAATGTCTCATATCCTGTATTCCAAATTTTAGAGCGATATATTATTCCGTTGGTCATGGTGAGCGCCAAAAAATTGGTTACGTCGTCACCGTAGAGCATGCCCTTAAGTGTTAAAAATAATTTTGATAAATAATAATAATTTTTGTGCGAATATAAATAAAGCCAGTAATTATAGATGAACTTTTTACTGTAAATATTCAATATATAAGTACTAAAATTTTGACAAGTTCATGAACAGGTTATTTTGGTTATTTTTCTCAGCACTACTTTCACACTTCTTGAGAGACTTGGTAAAAGCCACACCGATGACAATAAGCCAAGCAACGCCGCTCGGTGTAAACAAACTTTACGAGGGCAACGCCGGGACGACGATCTGCACGCATGCACCGCATCCCGCCATCACTTTGAGGGACAAATTGTTATCTGGGTACAGACTACAGACGAGGATAACCATGATAACCATGCAAAACATTATAGGTTTTCTTTGATTCATCATAACTTTGGACAGGATTAATGTTGTTAGAAAATGTTTCAAATTTCGTAAAATTACAAAGCAATATTTTTTTCTTATTAAAGAACGAACTATTATATTACAGTTTATAATTAAGTTTATAATTAATGTATTTTCATGACACATGTAACGAAACATCGATTTTCGGTGTCTGTTAAGCGTCTCGAAGGAAGCCATTTACAGTACAGGAACGAACGTACTGCTAAAGTAGTACAGAAAGTAAAGTATTACAGAAAGTAAAATAGGACAGAAAGTAAAATAGGACAGAAAGTAAAATAGAAGAGAAAGTAAAAATACCAAAATAAATAAACCGGAGGTTCTCTCTCCCTCCTCCCCTCTCTCTTATCTTATTGTATCCTATTATATCCTATCGTATCCTATCCTATCGTATTCTATTGTATCCTATCGTATCCTGTCGTATTTTACCCTATCGTATTCTATTGTACCTTATCGTATCCTGACGTATTTTATCCTGATAGTATATAATATGATAGTATCCTATCGTATACTATCATACTGTATTCTATCTTATCGTATCCTATCCTATCTTATCCTATAGTATTCAATCACATCTTAACGTATCCTATCACATCCTATCGTATCCTATCTTATCGTATTCTATTGTATCCTATCTTATCCTGTTATCCTATGTAAGTTAAAACTTACATACTTTTGTTCACTTTTATTAATTAATAAAACAATATTTTTGGAAATATGCATAATTATTACAAGGGTGTTATGGGCGGAGAGGGGGGATACGATAGGATTAGTCAAGATAAGCTACGATAGGATAGGATACAATATAATGGGATACTATAGGATAGGATACGATAGGTTTGGATACGATAGGATAGAATACAATATAATAGGATACCATAGGATAATATAGAATAAGATATGACAGGATACAATAGGATATGATACGATACAATAAGGATATGATACGATAGGATAGTATACGATAGGACAGAAAGGAGGGAGGGGAGAGGAGAGAGAGTATTTTCCAAACAAGTTTACGGGGCCCCAGCCAGCTTATTCCCCGTCTTCCTGGCGGTACTAGCACACTAGTGCATAATCGCACTATTGTTTCGAAAATCGAATTCGTTACAGTAGTCATGAAAAGCTTTGTACTTCACACGTCGCGAAACAGGTAATTATCGACTTTTGTGATGGCGTCACTCGTCTTCGGCTCGTGACGCCAACCTCACACTCGTCCGATAATTGCCTCTTTTCGTGCCTTGTAAAGTAAATAGCTATTTCCGTATCGTGTGTTTGGATACATAAAATGTAAATTATAATGGAAACTTGTGAAATGAAATTAATTTGTATGTTAATTGTTCATAAATTATACAAAATAGGGAGAAGTAATTTTTCATAACTCGTCTAACGAAACATTGATTTTCGGTGTCCGTTAAGCCTCGCGAAGGGAGGCGATTTTATTAAAGGAGCGAAAGTAAACCGAAAGTAGAAGCGACAGTAAACCGAGAAACGTAAGAAAAAATTTACTCTGGCTAGGAATCGAACCCTTGGCCGCTAGCTTGATGCTTGTATGCGCTACCACTGCGCCTCGGAGTTTGGGTAGTATACAGCACCAATATAACCATATTCTAGTCTAGACTGATGTCACTTTTCGAACATTCTTAGGAGTGGAAGAGCACCATGTGTGACGTGCGTACACTAGTCCGAATTCGTACTATCGATCCGAAAATCGAATTCGTTACACTCGTTATGAAAAACATTGTACTTTACACGTCGCGAAACAGGCAATCATAGACTCGGGTGAGTCGATATAATATCGATAATATATCCATGATGTGAGGGATAAGGTCTGGGTCCAAAGTTGTGATGATGGAGTGTGCCATAGTTATCTGGTTGGTAATGCGCGCCGCCGATATGGACGATTCAATGATAAGAAAGTAAGAAGCAGGATCATCGCCATAGAACCTAGGGCTTTTAGAAATGCGATAATGGTCTAAATGTATAATAGAATAAAATTGGAGGCAATGGGTGACTGATTATGTCCCGATGGAGATCCCCCCCTGGCGGAGGACCCGTCGTCCATAATAATGCCTTCCCAGTCACAAAGAAAAACAAGCGTGAAAATAAAAATCACTAACAAAATAGAAAAAAAAAAGATTGTCATACGCTAGTTAAGACGAGTTGAAGTATGTTGTCTCAAGATGATGATGATGCGAAACAATTTCAGAGATCGCTCAGAACCACGTCAAAAGAAACTTGGACGGTGGGTCATCTAGTGTTGAAAATCACTCCATAAGCGCGATGACACCGAAAACTGCTTTCTCTGAAATATATTGAAGGTTGCAGGCAGTAAGAAGTTCACGGCAATTGTGACGACAAAATCTTTCTAGGGAGCAACAAATTTTTTACCCATTAGCGACTCTAATCTCCAGTAAAATAAAGCGAGATACAGAGTGGAGAGCCGCTAATCAGTAAGCTCGCAAGATTGACAGTTGAGTAAAATTTTACACCAAAAATAGTTTAACGACGTTGTAAATTAAATTAATTTCTCAACAGTAGAATTTATGTGAAGTATTTGGTACAAGGGAAGCAAAAAATGTTACATAGTTTAAAAAATAGTGGAAAAAAAGGTAACAGTAAAAATTAAAATCCAACGAATCGTGGCTAGTAAAAGAAAAAAAATGACAGGTGCTTTGCAACTTAAACAACTTCGTTTTGGTAAAATAATTATTATTTTAGTTTGCAAATAAAATTACGGAAAGGAAGACAATTTATAAAAGTGATGCTTTAGACGAGAATGAAATTTTCGATAACAACATAATGCATGGGAATTGTACGAGAAAAACGAGTAGTCGTTACTTACAAAAGCTGACAGATATTGGCCGAAGAATTCCCAACAGTGTAGAAGCGTCGTAGAATTCAAAAGAGGTGTGTCGGCTTCGAAGAGGTGATGACGTATGTGATGTTGCAGATTTCTGCAAATAACAAAATTTTCTAAAAATTAAAATTTTATTGAAATAAACACTTGAGTGCTCTCATTTTGAGTACAATTCGGCACTGCTAACTGTTTTAATTTTATTTTTTATCTATTTTATTGTTTATTTTATATTTAATTTTTCTTAATTTGAATTTCGAATTTTATTTTATTTTTGTTTGTTAGTAGGATATTTTTAGGGTTGATTTATTTCATTTTTTTTTTTTTTTTTGTAAATTTCCGAGCTTTTCGGTCACGAGCGATCAGCGACAGACGTACCAACCATCTACGCATCCACTGATTCGATTTCATCGTTCACAACACCACCTTCACGAATTCTTCGCCACAGCTACTGTCCTTGGGCCTTGTTCAAATATTATCTTTTTCCACCATCCCTCTTGACGTCCAAGACAGAACTGTCAAATCTGTCAATATTGGACAGAAGGATTGGTGTTGGTCATCTTTAAGTCTTGGCACATTCCTGGCAAAGATTGACCGAGGCTATTACCTTAAAATTCTAAATAAGAATTGGTAATTTCGCCTAATTATCTCAATTACAGAGACCTGTAATTATCTCTTACCTCTTTGTCTATTAATAGACGTTTATTGGCTTTTAAATGCCATTTATCTATATCTCCCCCCCCTCTCTAAATTATATAGAACATAGAAGGATGAAACTATCATTATTAGTTCTCCATATTCTTGTTCTTCACATTGCTTGATATCTGAAAGCATCAAAGGTTCTTATATCTCACTCCCTCTTGTATAAAGGAGTTCTCTGTCTTGTAACAACGGCTGATAAGGAGTAGAAAAACAAGAAGAAAGGATATCGGATTGACGAATCGGAAACGGACTCATCGGCTATCACTCTCACGACCATGCGAAATTACGGAAATTAGGCTTACGCGCATCAGCCCTTTCCCCCAATTTGTAATTCCTTCAGGCTAACGAGCTTCCTTGAGAATCAGATTCCCTCTCTTTTGATTTGTAAACTCTAAGTGAAAGCACGTATCAAATCTCTAAGCAATTACGATTATATTTAAAAGTGAAAATTTAAGTGTCTCTCTCAGAATTCTAAGGTAGGATTCGATTTTTTTAAAATGATTTAGCCAAGTTTATTTTCTTTTATTATATTTATTTCAATTTTTATATGATTTTAAATATTTTCTTTTAACTCCTTGGCTGAATCATCCTATTTTACGACAATTTATTTTATATGATTGAATTTTATTGCATTTTATGATATATTGTTGAATTTTATGAAATTTTATTGTATTTCTTTTTAATATCTTGTTGAATTTTATTATATTTTATTGAATTTTATCACTATTTAAATATGTGCTTGTAATTTGTCTAATAATCCAGAGTGCCGAATAACCATTAAATCTAACTGTTTGAAATCCTTTTATTTATATGTTAATCATGAATGATTTTAATGATGTTTCTCGTATATTTAATCTAAATTATATTACCCTTTTTTTTAATGTTTAATGAGAACCAAAACCCTTTTTAATTAATGAGAACCCAAAAACGCCAATTTATAGAAAATGTAATTAAATTCTCCCTGAAATAATAAATATTTAATGAGAACCCAAATTTCCCCAATTAGTGAGAACCCAAAACCCCTTAATTCTATTACATGTTTCTCCATTTTAGTCCCTTTTTGCCTGTAATATTCTATAAAAATTTTATGTAATAACATATATAATTATTGATTTTAACATGTCTTATGTTGAATCCTGTTTGAACGTTGACTTTCATTCTGTAAACATTTAATTTCAATGTCATCTCCTGTTTGTATTCTTACATTTCATTCTTACATCTTACATTTAAAATTAATTCATTGTTATTTCTATCTCATGTCAGAGTATTCTTATTCAAATGAATAAAATTTTGTTAAATTCTTTTATAAAATACTTTGAGTCTTATAATTCCCGAACCACCCCT
Source organism: Synergus gifuensis (assembly GCA_904066015.1). Taxonomy (NCBI): domain Eukaryota; kingdom Metazoa; phylum Arthropoda; class Insecta; order Hymenoptera; family Cynipidae; genus Synergus; species Synergus gifuensis. Next base: position 144,729 of record CAJFCO010018429.1, on the reverse strand, counting down.
CTCTACTAGTTATTTAAATGTTCTGAGCTAGTAATAAATTTATTTTTGTTTACTTTTAGCTTGTTTTTATCGCCAATAATTTTTATTTATTGAAGTTTCAATATTTTAACTTTTATTCTATATTTTATATCTTTTGTATGAATTAATATCTTTTAATACTATTTAGCTATTCTATTAATGATTAATTTTGTTAGAATTTTGCGAGATTATCTCTATCTTTATCTTTTATCTCTTATCTTTTAGGAATAATGTTTCCTTTTATCTCGTTGTTATCTTTCTCGTATGTTTTAGCTGAATTGATCTTATTTGAATTTTTATGAATAGAATTATTTGTTTTATTTTTATCTTTGTCCCAAGAAAGGACTGGCGCCCAGAATTTCTTTATTTTCTTGTCTAAACTTATTTTGTAAATTTTTTTATTATTATTTAAAACTATCTCCTGAAAACAATATAATTTTCTTATTTTTATTTTATTTGCAATAATTTCTTTTTTTTGGGGCCTTTTGTGCGTCACTTTAGAAACCATAGATTCATTTATTGAAATCTAAAAAAGTGTACGTCACACGTAAGCTCCTTGCAAAAATGTTTGGCAGGTGTCCATGATTCAGGCGAGTGACGTTAGCTTTCTAGAGTCTTCGAGAAGCATTCATTTTGGATGGTGATGACGTCATCAGGGCGTGATCCAACGAATTTTCAAAGGAAAAACCTCTTTTTAGGTAGTTTCTTGCTTTTTGACAAAAAAAACTTCTGATTCAACGGTTGTTGCGACCCTTCGAAATTGTTTATTTTCAGTTGGTAGCTGCTGATGAGCTCGAATTGAGTTTGAGCGAGGTGTGGAGAAAAGTGACGCTAAGTTTGAAAGCGTTATTTTCGAGTTTCGCGACCGGATTTGGGGTCGAAATTCAACTGACCTGGTGAATTGAAGTTGGAAATTCCGTTTCAATGGTCTCAGCAGCGCTTTTTTGTTCATGGCGAGATCCTTTGTCTCAAAAATCGTTGAGAAGGCGTCGTGTTCGAAGTTGAGCGTCGGAGTCACCAAGTGTAGATATTTCTGCCAAGGAATTATTATATTCTGGCTTCCATTTTCTGGAGAGTCTACTCTCCCAGTCGCCAATAAATAAAGTCACTTTGATAACCAATTAACTTTAACTTTATTGTATAATTGCACCAAAAAGTCAGCACCTGTCAGTGTGTGTTGTTCGTTCGAGCTCCAGCTAACAACTAACTGATAGGGAGCGAGAGCTAAGTCCGTCTCGATATTACTACCAAAGATATTTTACCTAGATGCGGCAAGGGCCAAGAGTGGGGACACTTTTTGGTGGGGATAATTACTATTTAGCCTATATCGAGGTGCTGCCCTCTATCTTCTCATTGTTTCCATGGAAACCGCGTCAAAACGTTTTCAGCTCGATTTCATCCGAATTTCATCGACCCAAAGATCTTTTGGGCTAGCTAAAAGCTAGCTGGGGGCCTGGGGCTGGGAGCTGGCAATAATAATTACATAAAATTAACATATTTCTATTTGCCAATTTTAAATTTAAATTAATATTAATTTATAGTATTTAATTTAATTCCAATAATTTATTATTTCGATTAATAAATTATTAGTACCGAAAAATTAAAATACGAAATACACAAATTGATGACGAAAAATAAATATACATGTAGAATGCTTATTATAATTACCCGAATTATCACATTTGCGAAACCCATATTCCTCAAATTAAAAAATTTTCGAATTGTAAAATTATTGAATTAGAAAAAATAATGATAATTCTTACATTCATGAAATTTATATTTGCTGAAATAATAAAATTGCCAAAAATGATTAAAATAAGTATTAGTAATAAATTAATTAATAAATATTTATTATGAGTAAATAATTAATTACCTGATTGTATTGCTTGATTCATATCTATGAAAAAAAAATATATATATCAATAAATATTTAATGATTATTATTATTATTATTCCAGAATTTAATAATTCGTTATTTTTTTAATGTTCTGATTGTAGAACAAACATTTTATATTCGATAAATTTAAAAACATGGATATTTTTAATTTGGAATTTATATTTTACGATAATATTAAATTAATGGAATATTTTCAAGAATTCAAGGGCATTTAAACCAATTATACATTCATAATAATAAATATATTTAGCTAATAAGAGTAAGAGCCAGTAAACCTTTGTCTACACGAGACGAAGGTTTATTGACTATTATCAGCTAAAAATATTTATTATTATAAATGTATAATTGGTGTAACTAATTTGCTCTTATATGCCGGTAAGAAGGCTTATATATAGAATAGGATTGAAAATTTCATTTAGTTTGAATACCTGATTTTCCCACAGTTCTCTTATATCAAAAACCGTATTAGAAAGAAGCAACTGCTATCCGTGTTAATAAACTTTGAAAAATATAATTTTACAATTTACTAACAATTAACAAATTATTTATTATTACTATGTATGTATAATTTTTAAAGTTATGTGAAATTTTATTTCATCTAAATTTCATTTAAATTTTAAATTTATTTAAGATAACTAATTTTCTTTCAATATATAATTTATATTTGGAATTTAGATATCACAAAATGTATTGCACTCAATTCAGTTCATTATTCAAATTGAGGATAATACATTACATATAAAACCAATTCAAATTTCTTGAATTCAAATCTATCTTATATTCATTTACATTTCGTGAATGAATTAGACTGAATTAAATACATTTCAAATCTATCCTGCTTTATGGAATACGAGAGAGATGTCATTAACGATATGTGAATAGCCGGAAATTAGATTTTTGAGATAATCAATTATATTGCTGTACATTGAAGACTGATAAAGGGAAAATCAGGTATTAAAATTAATAGAATTTTCTCTATAGTTTTACGTTAAAATCTTAAATTTTTCATTTTCTTTTATTCAAACCTTCTTACCGGGATGGTAAAGTATCACATGCCCTTAAGAGTTTCTGAAAATGAAATAATTCCTAAATAAAATAATTTAAAAAAATCTTAAAGTCGTTCTTAAATTAAAAAAATTCCCGGTTATTGAAAATTTCTTGAAGCTGAAAATTAATATTTTAAAGATTGCAAATGATAGTGCATTAATATGTAAAATAAAAAATTTCATAATTCCTCTAAATTGCATACTATAACAAAAAAAAGCATTTGATTTAGTATTACAAATAACAATGGAATTAAAATAAAAGGAATAAAATAGAAGGGAAGTTATAGTACTGACATAAGATTTTTTTTCAATATCAACCTTTATTTGAAAATGAAAAGATCTTTAAATTGTTCAGAAAGTTCTCGTAAAAATTTAAAGTATCCTTTTTATTTTTATTTTTTTAAGTTTTCACAAGTTTTTATGATAAAAATAAAATAGGATTTTCAATCAATATCTTTAATTACTTCCGTACGATTATTATTAATTTATGTGTAAGCAACAGTGAAATTTGTTATACAATGGTAAAATTATCCTATTCTTTTTAGATCTGCCAAGATCTACATTTTATATCGAATTATCTTTATCATCTTTTTAGTGACTTCTTCATTCTTTATTTATATAACAATATATTTTACTTTTTATAAGTAATATGAATAAATTACATATACTAAGAATATTTTTTAATGCAGAAAAGTTACTTTCAGTCTTCGAGAATAATTAAATAATCCATAATAATTTAAAAATTTCAAATTCCCGCTCGAAAAAAGCAGAATTTATTGCGCCACCTCGTGGCGTGTGGTCAAAATAATCCGTTTAAACGTAGCGGCATTGCCGAATTTAGCCGAATGGTACCGAAAAAAACCGAAGCCACAAATACGCCGATAGCGCCGCTCTATGAACGTGTGGTCTAACTAAACCCTTGCCGCATCTAGGTAAAATATCTTTGTTACTACCGATTGACATTGGTGATTTAACAATATGGTCGCCACGGAGGGCTTAAAAATATGCCCGTCGCTAAGAAATGACAAATATGGCCGCCGCTAAGAGCTTAAAAATATGGCCGCCGCTAGGGACTTACTAATATGGCCGCCTAGTAACTGTTATGTCATAGACTATACGTCTGTAAAAGAGAGAAAACTCTATATAATTTAGGCGTGTGCTGAGTCCCTACAACTCATGTAGGCATTAGATTAATATAACTGCCCAACTAATCACTCAAGTTGCTGGTGACAATGATCTGACTCCAATTCTTGGTTTAAACAAATAATCAAACATTTATTAGAACTGATATATTGAAATACATAGGAACATGACCATGAGTCTGTAACAAGCCAGCGGCCATAATCTTTCTATCTCACTCTCTCGTCGCAACGCAAGTCGCGCAACTCTCTTTTCCACACAGCTTGTGTGCCATCATAGGCAGTCGACAGGAGGGGGTAAGACCTACTCCCCACACTCACTGGTTGTCATCGCCATCTAGCGTCGTAAACGGTTACTATGTGAACATCGTTTTTGGTGAAGTTGAGTTTGTTCCATTCATGACAGTTTGCTTTCGTTCATAGTATAATATTACTCATATTTTTATTTTTAATATTTTTCATATTTTTATTCACTACGCCTTGCCTCGAGTTCACGCGGCGCCATCACACTCGCAGTGGCCAGTGACCAGAACGCCCGCTTGGCCTCTTGTATCGAAAATTACATTTTTTACTTTTCAGTTACAGCGTATGCGACTTCTTTTATTTTAAAATTATTTTATTTACCCTTAAAGTACACACTTGTTTTGAGAGTCATAAAGTACACACATATCTCATTTGCACCCCAGTTAGAAAATCTTTATAAAAATTAAACTATTAGATATTTTTACTTGATTTTCTTTCAAACTTCTTGAAAGTATAAGTTTTAAAATAGTGTAGGTTATGTAGTTAAAAATAAGAATTAAATAAGTCAAAAAAATGAAAAGAAAAAAAAATAAAGTCAAAATGAACCAACTTCCTTTAGCTTTAGGTACTCAGAATTGGAAAAATACTGTCATGGTGCATGTTGTAGTTGTCTCTTTCTGTGGGAGGATAGGGGATCATTGTTTGTTGGTAGAGGGGTACGTTATAAAGACATAACTACGAGTTTCTTTATCCAAAGATGTACAGAACATTATTTTATTTTTATCGCCAATGAAATCAGTACCCGGTAAATCAAACTAACTCGAAAGTAAATACGTTGACCGAGCGTTTAAATCAATATAAACGGTTTCGAACTTGTATCGCGAAAACGTTCCGTGAGACATTTGTTTCGGGCATCAATTTAAATTCAGATGTCTTCTTACATCTCAGAATTTTCAATATACCCTAAGCACGACGATTACATAAATACAACCTCTCTTACCACACAATTTTAATTTATCCTCACAGACCATTCATCCACATTCAAGCTAGGTAAAAAACGCAATAGTTTAACGAGACACTTATTCCACACACAATTAATTGCTTCTCATACCTCGGTACATACAAGATCGAAGAACGCTGTTTCACACGATGCATTCCAACGATGTTCCTTCTTCGTCCGATTTTCGGCTTAGTGATTGACAGTTGTCTGTTGAGGAAAATTGAAATCGCAAGCGTCCCCGTGATTCCAAATTTTAATGGTAACTGTCCCGCAGAAAGAACTCTCAAGCTTCAGAACCAAATTCAAGATCCACGGACCAACATCCAGAATAGCAAAACGGCAATGCCTTTTCGAGAGCAGGGTGGATTCCCCTTCTGGACTCAACGGGGGCCCATAGGCTTCTGTCTTTCTGACACTTTTCTCATTGTCAGGTGGTCGCTGATTATGTAATAATCAGGGACGCACAATCTAGTAAATATGTTTGTAAATATTTAGTACTCCTTCTCTCTCTTTGCACCTGTCGGTACATTACAATGTGATCCCAGTGTGTAGTTTAAGGGTTAATACCACATACTCTTAAAAAACGGTATTAAGTAGAAGTGTATTTTAAAATATAGAATTGATTATACTATATGTATGTTAATTCATTTTGCAATTTACTTAAATAAACTTTTCTCATTACAGGACAGTATTGGGTGGTTGGAGTGGACTTAGAACAATACGAAGAGCAAGAACCGGATAAATATTTAAGAGGATTGTGGCAGAAGCACACAGACTCGAAAGTGTTGAAGGCTTTTCGTAACTATTTCAGTGTAGTCGCTTCCCCACCTGTTGGTTTTGAAAATTTCACGAACCTAATTAATGAATACAGGAAGAAGCCGCCATTTAACTTTAGTAACCCGATTGACAATTTAGGTGGAGTTATTCAGGTGACTAAGCGAGAACTAATTTTTTAATTACTTTTATAAAGTATTTTTAAATAATGTAAAGAACACAATTGCCCTGGAGAAAGTTTCGGGTGGAAAAAATTATATTTTTCATAATTTATTTTATTCCAAAATTTGTACACGAAACAAACAATTTCATTCTGATCTAATCCTAATGAATCCGAGAACGAACTAAGGATTGCTAACCGATTTAATCCGATATAATGCAAAGTCTAAACAAGGATGACAATCTCAGTCAACTCGAATTCATTCAAGGTCAAATAAATATTTCGATCCGTTTGAATCCAACATGCAAATTCGATTTAATACGATCTTATCCAAAGTCGAGAAAAGGATATTAATCTTACTGAGTGTGATTTATGCCAAGGTCGAAGATACAGTTCCAATCCGGATGTATGCGACCTAATTCCTGAATCAATGACAGTATTCCAATGCGATTGAATACGATCCAAACAAATTCTGAAATAGATACTTATCTAAAAATATTCTACATAATTTATATATAAAAATAATTGTATTATACAAAAATTAGACATGCTCAAATTACTTATCACACCGAGGAAATTGATTTAAGGGTGTATAATTTTTATAGAACCATTTTTATGCAGAAATGAAATCTTCAATTTTACACGGGTCGGAGTCATTCGGAGTAGAATTTTTGCATTAACTTAAGAATTAGGTCGTATTCACTCGGATAGCCACTCTTTTTTCGACTTCCGCTTGCATGGCATGAAAGCCAAGTGAATCGGACTTATGCTAGAATTCCAATCCAAATTAACCAGACTTAAACCGAGATCAAGCAAATATTCAAATCTAATTCTGGATTAGATCGGATTCTTTCAGGTGGGAATCATTGCATTGACTGAAAAATTATGTCTGATTTCGATTTCCAATTAGATCGAATTAAAGTGGATAACAATCCGACATCCCGTTTAAAATTAAAGATTTCATTTTTGCACAAAAATGATTCTATAACAATTATTATACTCTTAAATTAATTTCCTTGATATGAAAAATCATTTCAGCATGTTTAATTTTTGTACAATCATTTTTATATGTATATAAATTATGTAGAATATTTTTACATGGGATAATTCTATAGTTAATTCAAGGATTTCAATCTGAAAGTATCTAATCGAATCCTGGATTGAAAACTCTCTTTAAAAGTTTGAAAAGGATTTAAAAGTATTAAAAACTATTAAAAACATCCTTCGGATTATATCTGAATCTGTTTGATTTGGATACAAATACCAGAATGGTTCGGTAAATTTCGGATTAGATTCGAAGGGTTATTCTATTTTATACGCTGAAGATAAGAGCTATCTTTGAACATATTTTTGAGTATATCATGAACGATATGGAAATAAATATTTTTAGGTATGATAACACATGTATTAAACTACATAAAAAATTTTTTTTTATTAACTTTATTCACTGTTTATATTAAAAATAATGGCTGTGCGTAGGCTTCCAAAAATCAAAAGGGTAAACGGTACCAGGGATACCTCGGTAACGGCTAGCTGAAAAAAAAAAACAAATTGGGTTAGCTTCAGTATTACTAAAACTAGGTCTGTAACCTCTAATAATTAATATTTATGAAAAAATAACAAAATGGCGGACAAAAATCGAAAAAAAATGCATTTTTTTCACCGTTTTTTTGTTTAAAAAATTAGTAAAAATGTTATTTTTTAATATATTAGAGGTTACAGACCTAGTTCAATATGTGTAGAATGTGTGGCTTAAATTTTATAAGGATCGGTTGAGTAGTTTTCATAAAATCCTTGGTAGCGTTTTAAAAACGTTGTTTTGAGAAAAACGCATTTAAAAGTTTTGTCTTTTTTTTTCTTCTTTTTTTTTTCCCTTTTTTTGTCCTTTTTTTTAAGTTAAAAAAATCTTACTTAGAGTTACTCAGCAATGCCTGCACCGTAGGAAACACCTTCTGCGTTTTGCTCACTTCATGCATAACCAGTCGTTACGCATGAAGTTGGCTGAAATACATTTTTTTTTTTAGAATAGGATAAATAGCCGAGAAATACATTTTTAAATTAATTTTGTTAAAACAATTATCAATTGTTATTGATTGATAGTAAAAAGTCATTGGTAAATAATAAGTTGCTCATGCATCACAAAAACGCAATTTTTTCTCAAAAGATGCCGAAGCTGATAAAAATTTGTTTATTTGTTTATAACAAATTCAATAAATTTGTAAAAAATTTCTAGATAGTTGTTTCATTGATTCTAGGTATTTGGGATTAAATGCAAGTATTTCTCGGTAGTCAAAAAACTAAAATTTTTTTTTTCATTTTTGTTATTAGGTAAACAAAAAAACAAATTTTTTTTTTTTCAAAATATGAATTAATAGTTTTGTGCAGAATTTTATAAGCTGCAATATAAAAAAAAAAATCTGCCCGCTTCGCAGGCACATTCTCATCGCGCGCTTCGCGCGCGGCTCGCTTCGCTCGCAAAAATGAGCGCGCCTACGGCGCGCGGGG
>CAJFCO010018429.1:74470-112647 GCA_904066015.1 Synergus gifuensis | reverse complement strand
AATAATAATAATAATAATAATAATAATAATAATAATAATAATAATAAAATACTGTACATCAAACACTTTCATATTACATGAACGTTACAAAAGTAATTAACATTTAGCGTCTATCGTCGATGTTGCTCGCGCAAAGTTTCTTACGTGATAGACAACAGATTCCACATTCCAGAACAGTACAATTTTCTAATTACCTTTCGAATAAATAACAGCACTCATCAGTCCTTACTTTTAAAATTTAGCTTCGCGTCAAATATCGTGAATTTTATTACAATTTCTTGAAATTAATTGAAATTGCTTAAAATTTCAGACAACATGAAATAAATTTCTGCTAACAACATACAATAAAATTTGTAATATCTTTAATAATAATATTATTTCATTTTTTATTTATTTTCATTTTTTCATTTACATTTTACGCCTATAAAGTGAATATCGTTTAATAATAGTTTAAGTTAACTTGTACAGTTCCCTGCATTAATGCCTTCCCTGGAAAACAAGTCAACCCAACCCTGATTTCCATAAGATTCTAATGAAAACCAGGGTTGGGTTGACATGTTTCCAAGGGAAGGTATTAATGCAGGGTACTGTACCAAGATAGAAACTTGATGACTTTATAACTTCATAATATTTTTCTTAGTATCTAATCTCTGCTTTTTTCAATTGCAGAAATTACATTTTATCACAGAAATAACGTGGCTAGGAAGTGGACCACCAATAGCGGAACCATACTGCGGATACCATGGAGAAAAATGCAATTGTAAGTTTACAAATTATGAAGAAGATATTATATAATATAAATTTGGAAACTGAGAAAAAAAGAGCATTCGACTAGACTTCAGAATTAAACGTCCGGGAGAAAGTTTCGGATAGAAAAGTTTCCATCCTTTTGAATGCATCAGTCCGGAATTTTTATCCAAACCAACCAGTTTCATTTCAACCTAATCCGAAATTAAACCAAAGATTCATATCAGAGTGAATTTGAGATTGGGCCGAGGATTCCCAACCCATTTAATCCATTTTAATCCAAAGACGAAACAAGAATGTCTAATCCGACTGAATCCGCTTTAATCCGAGGTGAAACCTAAGATTTTTATCCGACGGAATCCGATCTATTCCGAGGTCAAAGCTAGGATGAGTACTTTTCTTCCTGTATGCAAATCTGATTTGCTTTCTCATAGATAAAGCTTTAAGTATTCTTTACATCAGCATTAAATTTTGATTATTTGAGAAGTTATTTTCGAAACATTTATTTTCGAAAATTAAAATAAAGCACAACTTTCTTATTTTTCAATGAAAAGTATTAATCTTATAGGTCAATCGATTCGTCTGGACACAAGGAATCTTCATTTCCCTTACACCAGCTGTAAATTTTTATTCTTTAAGAACTTATATTCGAAAAATTGATATTTTAAAAAATTAATTAAGCACAACTTTCTTATTTTTCAATGAAATGCATTAACCATATAGGTCTATCGATTAGTCTGAACACAAAGAATCTTCACTTCCCTTACACCAGCTTTAAATTTTTATTCTTTGAGAACTTATATTCGAAAACTTAATTTTTAAAAAATTAATTAAGCATAACTTTCTTATTTTTCAATGAAATGCAATAATCATATAGGTCAATCGATTAGTCTGAACACAAGGAATCTTCATTTCCCTTACACCATCTTTAAATTTTTATTCTTTGAGAACTTATATTCGAAAACTTGATTTGAAAAAAAATTAATTAAGCATAACTTTCTTATTTTTCAATGAAATGCATTAATCATATAGGTAAATCGATTAGTCTGAACACAAAAAATCTCCATTTCCCTTACACCAGCTTTAAATTTTTATTACTTGAGAACTTCTATTCGAAAAATTAATTTTTAAAAATACAATTAACCATAAAATCCTTATTTTTTAATGAAAGGCATTAATCATATAGGTCAATCGATTCGTTTCGATGAAAGAAATCTTCATTTTCGTTACATCATCTTTAAATTTTGAATATTTTAGAAGTATAGTGGAAAAATGAATTTTACGAAAATTATAAAAGTACACGAAACTTGTAAAATTAAATATTTTGGTAAACTCTTGTAAGAAAATTCAGCTTGGTAAATAGTGGAATAAATGTGCCAAATTTGATCAATTTCTCTATACGCGTTCTAAAGATATTGCAGAATCATTAAAAGCGTGACATACATACACACACGTATATACACACACATATAGAGACATACTTCCGGATAATTTTTCAGGACATCTTATTATATATATTTCATTTAAAGAGTCGGTCTCATTTATACAAAAATTTTTTGAAGAAGTATGTGTTTCTTACAGAAAATATAAAATGTGTATTAATCAAATGGCTGCAGCGAAGAAGTGCTTTTTTTAAAAGGTTAAAAATTTGAAAGTTTTATTGTGAAAGAGTTGGTTTATTTTACAGATTAGAAATTCTAGGGTTTTGTTTTTTACAGAAAAAAAAATTTGAAGGGTCTTTTATACATATTTTAAAATAAGTAATTGTGGTTTTCTATTTATTATTTAAATTTCTATTTATTGTTAAATTTATTTTTTCTCAATTTTATTTCAATAAGTGGAAAAAAAGTATCAGAAGGTAAGTTATGTTATGTTATGTTACAAAAGTAAGTCTAATTAACACTATATAAAATACTAACATTTTTGTCTTACCAATATGATGATAACAGAAACTTCTGAAACAACTATAAGACTTCATAGAGCAATAAAGGTATTGATAGTAGTTTATAAGTAACTTAATGAACACTTCTTATACTATCTATCAGGAAGTGAGCGATTGACCGCATATGGAGAAGTTTAAAGTTTTTTGTTTCTAATGCACACAAAACAATCTACAAATACCCCATTAAAAGTATAATAATTTCATTGAACTTTTGAATTTTATATTTAAGTAGTATATGACCAATTCCACTATTAAAATGTTAAATCAATACTTCGTAACATCACTGAGTTAGAACTACCAACGCAAGAAGATAACTGTATTTGATGAATAATTATATACTTCATTATTTATTATAATAAATACTTTTTTGTTGAAAAAAAAAACGCATAAAGTAGGATTTTAAATTCAACAATACTATTTTATTTTTTATGCCAAGAGTACAAAAATAGGTAAAAGAAAAAAAGGATGACATTTGTAGTAAAAACTTGTCGATACACATGAAATACAACATCTATATGTAATTTAATTACATAATCACATTTAAATAAAAATGATGTTGACATTAAATCAATTTACTATTCTTTTCTGAAATGTTGTTTGCACTACATGGATTCATTCTAATAGGCCCATGATGTTTCGTCATAGCATATTGCAAATATGGTATGGCAATTTAAGAAATGATTGAAAAGAATCTTTTTCTCTAAAGCATGTAGAAGAAATTAATTTTAAGCGTCCATATAAAATTATAGTCCAGATTAGGAGTAATGACTTCTTCCTGTTCAGGAAACCTGAAAGAAATCCTTTCCTTATATTAGGAGGAATGACTTCTTCCTATCGCGATGCTTGAAAGAACTCCTCCCCTTTGATTAGGAGGAATGACTTCGTCCTGCTAATGATGATTTAAAGAACTCCTCTCCTTAAATTCGGACTTACACAGCACAATTTTTCTTAGAAATAAGTGTGCATTGCGGCACTGGACTGTTCTCTCGTTCAAAAATAATTTTCAGCTATGTTGATAGAGCTAAAAGAGGTGGAGGTATCTTCAGCAATAAGTGCGAACAAATTTCTCTGGCGTCCAGTGTAAATGATTGGTAATTAAACTCATTTAAATATAGGAGTTCTCTTCTCCTTATACAAGGAGGAATGAAGAAATTGTTCATGATGTTTTAAAGAACTCCTCTCCATAGATTAGGAGGAATTCTTTCTTCCTGAAAACACCGCTCGAAAGATCTTCTCTCCTTATATTGAGAGGAATGACTTCTTCCTAGTCACGAAACCTAAAAGAAATCCTCTCCTTATATTAAGAGGAATGACTTCTTCTTGTCGCTATGCTTCACGAAGTAATAGTAAGGAGTGTTATCTCCCTATGTATTTAGCTGCCAGAGGTGGGACAAGAAACCCTCCAATAATTGTGACAGGAATAAAATTTTCACAATATTTGTCATGCGCGTTGTCGATCTAGACTAGAAGAAGCGCAGAATATAGTTTGAATTCGTTTGAATTTTGCACTTTTGTCTTGTCTCATGTCACTTGTCGCATGATTTTTTGTAGTTATGAAGTGTTTTATACGCAATTGCGATACTGGAACCAGTAACTCCAATCGCAAAAAAAGAGTCCTCATGAAAAAGGTATCATAACCTCCAAACATAAACATAAATTCATAACATAACCAAACATAACCTCAAAATGCTTCAGAATATATATAGGATGTATAGTATTTCTGATAACATAGAGGGGGAATATCACACGACACGAAAACATCAACGCGCATGACAAATATTGTGAAAATTTATTCCTGTCACGATTATTGGAGGTGGATTTGTCCTACCCCCACTCCCAGAGGTACTACTCCTTACTATTATCAGGTCTAGAAGTATGAAGCCGGAATTTTTTTGCAAAAGTTACACGTCTAGTACATAAAAATGGTCAAAAGTACTTTATTCAAAGTAATTTCACTCGCTTTCTACACATTTTTCCCACTTATTCGGTAGGTGATAAATGCCCCGCCAATAAAAGTTTTCGTCTTTTGAAGCGAACCAGTTATCCAGCCATTTTCGGACGTTTTCGTACGAAGTGAATCGTTGTTCAGCGAGAGCGTGGTCCAGCGATGCGAACAGATGGTAATTCGACGGAGCCAAGTCTGGAGAAAAAGCGACATGAGCCAGTAGCTCCCAACTTAAAGCCTGGATCGTTTCCTTGACCCGTTTAGCTGTATGCGATGGGGCATTATCGTGAAGAAAAATCACTTTGTATTGTCTTCTTCAATATTCCGGTCGTTTTTCTTGCAATGCTTGATTCAATTCGATCATTTGCTGTTGGTAGCGATTCGTGTTGACAGTTTCACCAGGTTTTAGCAGCTCATAGTAGATAACACCTTTCTGATCCCACCAAACGCACATCATTGTCTTCTTTTCAAAGCGATTTGGTCTTGCACTGGATGTCGATGGTTCACCTGCAGTAACCCACGATTTCCGACGCTTAGGATTCTCAAAATAGATCAACTTTTCACCACATGTCACGATTTGATGGAGAAATGACTTCCGTTTGAATCTATCGAGTAGAATTTGGTAGGTGATTTTCCGATTTTCTTGCTGCCTTTCGTTCAGTTCATGCGGAACCCATTTTCCGACTTTCTGAATTTTTCCCATTGCTTTCAAACGAAGGGAGACGGCTTTCTGCGATACATTCAGCTGATCCGCGAGTGTTTTTGAGTTTGAGAATCATCTTCGTCGAGTAAGGCTTGCAATTCATCGTGTTTAAACTTTTTCAGTGGTTTTCCACGTTCTTCGTTCGTCACATCAAAATTACCACTTTTGAATTTTTTAAACCACTCAAAACACTGTGTTTTTCCCAGAACATGGTCACCGTATGCGTCAACAATCATCCGATGCGATTCTGCAGCAGTTTTTTTTAAATGGTAAAAAAAACGAATGATATCCGCAAATCGTAATTTGTAGGAACAAAACTCGACATGTTGAAACTTGTCGTACATTCATTGGTATTTCGAACTTGGGTTTTTGTCTACTAAAAATCTTTCTCTACTCCTAGAGGGAGAAGATGGCGCAGCAGAAACGGTCATACGGTCCCGAAACTGATGGCAACCACTATCTATAGGGAATTTCCGGTTTCATACTTCTAGACCTGGTACTTCGTGCTTTGCTTTAAAGAACTCCTCTCCTTTGATTAAGAGGAATGACTTCGTCCTGATAATGATGATTTAAAGAACTCCTCTCGTTATATTAGGAGGAATGATTTCTTCCTGGTCACGAAACCTAAAAGAAATCCTCTCCTTATATTAGGAGGAATGACTTCTTCCTTGTCACGAAACCTTAAAGGTTTGAAGAATGATTTCTTCCTGAAAACGCCGGTCGAAAGATCTCACCTTTTATTAAGAGGAATGTCTCCTTCCTTGTCACGAAACCTGAAAGAATTCCCCTCCTTAGATTAGGAGCAATGTCTTTTTCCTAATCACGCCAAATGCTAGAATTCCTCTTCTTAGACTATGAGTAAGGTGCGCTATCTGGTATTCCTTCTCCCCATATAAGGAGAAATGTCTGCTCTTTAAAAACTTCGGATCGAATAATACCTCCGTCTCTGTTAACACAAACATTGAGATGTTTGATGTATAGGACAATTTTTTCACTATATTTGTTAAACTTTTTTCAGACGACAGTCCAAGTATCAGTTACTAATGTGCGCGACTTACACAGCACTATTTTTCTTAGAAATAGGTGTACATTGCGGTACTGGACTGTTCTCTCGTTCAAAAATAATTTTCAGCTTTGGTGATAGAGTTAAAAGATGTGGAGGTATCTTCAGCAATTAGTGCGAACAAATCTCTCTAACGTCCAGTGTAAATGATTGGTAATTAAACTCTTGGAGTTCTCTTCTCCTTATACAAGGAGGAATGAAGAAATTGTTCATGATATTTTAAAGAACTCCTCTCCGTATATTAGGAGGAATGATTTCTTCCTGAAAACGCCGCGCGAAAGATCACCTCTCCTTATATTAGGAGGAATGACTTATTCCTAGTCACGAATAATACCTCCGCCTCTACTAAAAGAAACATTGAGATGTATAGACCAACTTTTTCACCATATTTGATAAACTGCTTTTTCAGACGACAGTCCAAGTATCAGTTACTAATGTGCGCGACTCACACAGCACTATTTTTCTTAGAAATAGGTGTACATTGCGGCACTGGACTGTATAATTTGGATCGATTATCACTAAATTAAGGAGGGGAAATAGGAACTGCCGGGGGAGAGAGCTGGAAATAACCAATACAATAAATAATGAAAGAAATATATGTATTTACCCCAAAATCAAGGGGATCCTGCCCGGCAGAACAAAATCAAAAGTTGCAACAGCGCAAAAAACGGCTACACTCAAAACAAATAGTCCGCGGCCCAGAAACAACAAACTCCAGTGCACTGCACTGTGATCCGACCGAAGAAGAGAGAAACGGTACGTCGCGCGGCAGTCACGTCCGTTAACCACGCTGTCTGAACAGAGAGAGCGAGGTGGCCGACCGACGACTCGCAGCACCGCTGCTCGCCGGCTCGTGCCCCCACCCCTACGCCTGTAGGCAGGCAAACCTAGTAACATCCATGTTACACCTCCCCTCCATGTGGGAGTTTGGGTCCATGACCGAAACTTCTTCTAATAACGCTAATTCCATTTCATAATCCAAATTCTCTCCCTCCTTTACAGGGCTTTTAACATCCCATGTACTCTTTCTAATAGATTTATTTTCTATTTTAATTATTTCTTGATATTTTAAGTTAATCTTCTCCCAATTCTCTCTCACATAACTACTTTTATCATGGCTAGGACTTGTTAGATTCTGCCTATACCTATACGGTCTATTGTTACAAAAACTATCGTGAAATATACATAATTCTTTAGGTATTAATTTTTTACAAAATTGGCATTTTTTTGCCCCTACTCAAACTGTTAATTCCGTTCATTCTTCTTTTTCTTCTCGCATCTCCATCCTTGGTCCACTCTATCCTTTTCCAGGTTTGGTTCTTTCTATCCTTCTCCAACCTCGGTTCTTTCTATTCTTCTTATTCGGTAACATTAAAAAATAAAAAAAATTGATTGGGTCGGGAGATAGAGTAATTGCGAGTCAGCTTTTTTTTTTTTTTTATTCATTCGTGTGGAGTTTCATTCAAATAATTATATTAGGATTCCCCCCCTAATTATTTTATTTCTCCCACAACTGTCGCTGTCTCTCCCGAAATTCCCTTTCCTTCGCCCTCCTTGCTTTCTCCTGGGCCATTTCCCTTTTTTTCCTTCTCTCTTCTACCTCCCTTCTCCGCCTCGCCTTTTCTTCCATCCAAAGTCGATTGATCTCGTTCCGCTCCTCGGCGGCCCTTTGCTCGTCGCATTCCCGACACAATGCTGGAACCTTCTCCGTGGTTGTGCCCCACTCATGTTGCTTCTGCTGCTGGTACTGTCTTAGTTTGTGGGCAATTTCCCCTGCCAGAATGTTGCGCACGTGTCGGTGCGGGCGGTATGGGATTTCCTCCTGGGGCACCCCTGCTCTTTTTTTCTTTAGCCAATGTAAAGCCTTGCAGTGGTCTAAATGTTCTAGGAGAGTGACCCCCGACCTCACCTCACGACACAGGTTACACCGCTTGTTGTCCATCTGGAAAAAACAAATGATTCTTGTTTTGTTTGGAGTTTTAGAGTTTTGAGTTTTTTCCTCGGTTTTAGAGTCAGAGTTTCGTGTTAGAGTTTTGCGTCAGAGATTGAAATTGGAGTCTGTCAGTTTTTACCTTTACCTTTATTCTTGCTCTCTCTCTCTCTCTCTCTCTCTCTCTCTCCTCTCCTTCCTTTTCTCTCTCTCTCTCTCTCTCTCTCTTCCTTTACGGTTATTTTTTTATCTTAATTCTCTATTCTTTACTACTTCTTTTTCTATTTAACTTTACTTCATTTCCTAGTGGTTCTTTTTCTACTTGAGCATTATCTATGCTTTTTTCCAATTTAAAATCATTGATATTCCAATTACCGATACTCTTTCCCTTTAAATCTTTTAATTCATACATTGTTGGAGACAATTTCTTTTTAATTATAAATGTTCCTTCGTACTTATCGAACAATTTACTCGCTTTACTTTCCGCTTTATTATACAATTTATTGACTTTTTTAAGAACTCTATCCCCTACTTTAAATTCTTGCGGTCTCCTTCGAAGGTTATAGTATCCTGCCTGTCTCTGGTTCGCGTTATCTAAGTTCTTCTGAACTTCTTCTTTCAATACTTTAAAACTTCGCCATCTATCCGTCCACTTATCTACTTCCTGAAATTCCACCTCTTCAGTATTTTCAATTTCAGCTTATAATGATTGCTGTGGGTGTAATTCCCTACCTAAGTTCATGAACGCTGGCGTAAACCCTGTTGACGCATTTTTACTTGAGTTCATCGCGTATTTGATATCGACTAAGTACTCGTCCCATGACGCATGATCGTCATCTAGATACGCCTTGATCAACTGTTTGATCATCTAATTGTATCTTTCTGTTGGGTTCGCTTGGGGGTAATACCTTGGTGTGGTTACGTGTCTAATCCCGAATATTTCAGATAACTTCCTAATCGTTTTGTTAACAAATTCCGTCCCATTGTCTGTTAACAATATTCTGGGGGTTCCGCAGTGCGATATTATTCTATTATAGAACGCCGTTTCTATTTCTTTATCATTTGCTTTTTTAATCGGGATTATCACTACCCATTTAGAGAAGTTATTCACTATCACCAGGATATATTGGTTTCTACGCTTTTTTGACAATGGTAACGGTCCCATTTTGTCCGCTGTGACCATTGACCACGGTTCCTCTATTATTTTTTTACCCAACAGCCCTATCTTAAGTTTATTTCCCGGTTTAATTCTATGACCAATTTTACAGTTCTTAACGTAGGTTAACCCATTAACGCCGAGAACTGCAGAAAAGTTAGGTAAACTTTGAAAAAACAAGAAAGGTAGTAAAACTCGACTTATATAGTCGAGCCAACATGACTTTATGTTTTCGGGGTTGCTCTACATGATGCCGCCCATATTTTTGCATTCTGACCAATAGGAAATCCAATATGGCGTTGTTTTTGAGAAAAAACAGGAAAAAATCGAAGACGAAAAAATTTTGAGGCTGAATTTCGTATCGAGAACATTTTTTCAAATTGACGCAAACATGCACAAAGGTGCATAAACATGTCAAACTTTAAAAACATGGTACTTGAACATTAAAAAATTCAACATGGCTACCCAATATGGCGCTTTTTGTCGAAAATTTTTTGTCATTTTTGCCCCTAGTGGATTATGGCAAACTGATGTATGACACGAACAACATATATGTCCTTTTCATAGTTTTTTGGATCGCTGATTACGCATCCAGCTTCAGACTTGCAAAATTTATGCTTTTTAACTTATTGTTATTAACAATTTTTTGTTAAATTCACTATTTTAAAATATGCATGTGCTTTTCGTAGTCTTTCAGGTGGCTGATTACAAATCCGTCGTTACTTTTGCAAAATTTATGTTTTGAAACAATGTTTTATAAACAATTATTGCAAACATGTGTTTTCAGCAACGTGTATGTGCTTTTTATGGTTTTTCGGGTCGCTGATTACGAATCCGGCGTTGAATTTGCGAAATTTCTTTTTCTTACCATTGTTCATCAATAAT
Organism: Synergus gifuensis; assembly: GCA_904066015.1. Taxonomy (NCBI): domain Eukaryota; kingdom Metazoa; phylum Arthropoda; class Insecta; order Hymenoptera; family Cynipidae; genus Synergus; species Synergus gifuensis. The sequence continues at coordinate 102,276 of CAJFCO010018429.1, read as the reverse complement.
TATTTTGCAAAATTGAGTTTTTTGGAATGTGTATGTGCTTTTCGTGGTTTCTTTAGTCAGTTGTTTCAAATTCGTCTACGAATTTTTTATAAAAATATAATATATTTAATATAATATATAATACAATATATATTAATATATTATAATTAATATATTATTATATTATTAATAATAATATTATATAATATTATAATACTATATAATAATATTATATAATTAATAATATTATAAGTAATATAATATATGATAATATATTATTATATTATTAGGTGTACAACATTGCTTCCGCCGTTTTTCGAAAGATGGCTGCAGAGGTAAGTGTCGGTTGAAAAATTCCGCAGGTCAAAAATTTCATACAGTAAGCTTGGACATCTGTCAACATAACGATAGCACCACATTAGTGAATTTGTGTTTGCATCTGAAGTGTATTCTCGATCGAAGATGTCAGTTTTCGAGCCAAATTCTCGTCATTTGCGGGAAGTGTTAATTTTCTGTTTTCATTTGAAGAAAACTGCGGCTGAGGCTCATCGAATGCTCTCAAGTGCTTACTGTGACGCTGCTCTTAGTGAAAGAACGTGTCGTGAGTGGTTTCAACGCTTTAAAAGCGGTGATTTTGATGTCTAGGACCGGCATGGCGGCGGAAGAGAAAAAATTTTCGAAGATTCCGAACTGGAGGCATTACTTGCTGAAGACTCGTGCCAAACGCAAGAAGAATTAGCAGAATCATTGGGAGTCACTCAACAAGCAATTTCGAAACGCCTCAAAGCCATGGGAATGATTCAGAAGCAAGGAAATTGGGTTCCTTATGAATTGAAGCCAAGAGACGTTGAACGCCATTTCTTTTCTTGTGAACAGCTGTTTCAAAAACAGAATCGAAAGGGGTTTTTAAATCACATTGTGACCGGCGACGAGAAATGGGTCCAGTATGATAATCCCAAGCGCAGAAAATCATGAGGAATGCCCGGACATGCCTCCACATCTACGCCCAGACCGCATATTCACGGAGCCAAGGTTATGCTCTGCATTTGGTGGGACCAGCTCGGTGTGGTGTATTATGAGCTGTTGAAACCGAGTGAAACTATCACAGGGGATCGGTATCGAATGTAATTGATGCGTTTGAGTCGAGTATTGAAGGAGAAACGGCCACAGTATCAAGAGAGACACGATAAAGTTATCCTGCAACATAACAATGCTCGGCCACATGTCGCAAAACCCGTCAAGACATACTTGGAATCCCTAAAATGAGAAGTCTTACCCCACCCGCCGTACTCTCCAGACATTGCTCCTTCCGATTACCATTTGTTCCGATGGATGGCACATGGCAGATGGAAAAAGGTAGTGGCTAGTGACGGACAGTACTTTGAATCATAAACAGGTAATCACTTTTTCAGAATAAAGCCTCAAATTTTCGAAAAAATCGGCGGAAGCAAAGTTGTGCACCTAATATATTATAATATTATAATATAATATTATATTATTAATATTATATTATATTAATATAGTATATATTTGATATAATATATTTAATATATATATAATATATCTTTTTATAAAAAATTCGTAGACGAATTTGAAACAACTGACCAAGGAAACCACCAAAAGCACATACACATTGCAAAAAACTCAATTTTGCAAAAAAAATTATTGATGAAGAATGGTAAGAAAAAGAAATTTCACAAATTCAACGCCGGATTCGTAATCAGTCACCCGAAAAACCATGAAAAGCAGATACACATTGCTGAAAACTCATTTTTGCAATAATTGTTTATAAAAAATTGTTTAAAAACATAAATTTTGCAAAAGTAACGCCGGATTTGTAATCAGCGACCTGAAAGACTACGAAAAGCACATGGATATTGCAAAATAGTGAATTTAACAAAAAATTGTTAATAACAATAATTGCACATTGTCATGGTTTTCTAACAAAACCTGTTTCCGTAATCTTTTAGGAATCACCAGTTTCCACGGATTGGAATCTGGTAACAGTTTCGACTTAAGCGGGTCTGGTCTATAAAAATACTGTTGAGAATCTCTAATTCTCCAATTCTCGTTTTCCCTAGGATGCTTTAACACCTGTCTACCGGGTTTGTAAATATGAAACCGGAATTTTTGTATAAAAAATACACTTTTATTGTATAAAAATGATAAAGAATATTTTATTCAAAGTATGCTCCATCGCTAGCTATACATTTTTCTCACCTGTCTGGCAATTGGTGGATGCCACGCCAAAAAAACTGTTGCTCCTTCGAGGCAAACCAGTCATCGAGCCACTTTCGTATATTTTCGTAAGAAGTGAAGCGCTGCTCAGCAAGTGCGTGTCCCATCGATGCAAATAGGTAGTAATCGGACGGAGCCATGTCTGGTGAGTAAGCCGCATGCGCAAGTATTTCCCAACTAAATGCCTCAATCGTTTCCTTAACCAGTTTTGCTGCGTGCGATGGTGCATTATCATGAAGCAAAATCACTTTGTGTTGCCTTTTTTGATATTCTGGTCGTTTTTCACGCAAAGCCTGATTCAGATCGATCATTTGTTGTTAGTAGCGTTGAGTATTAACGGTTTCTCCAGGTTTTAGCAGCTCATAATATATGACACTCTTCTGATCCCACCAAACACAGAGCATTGTCTTCCGTCCAAAGCGATTTGGCCTTGCAGTCGATGTCGATGGTTCGCCCGGAGTTACCCATGATCTTTTACGTTTAGGATTCTCAAAATATATCTATTTCTCATCGCCAGTCACAATTCAATGGAGAAATGACTTTCTTTTGAACCTGGTGAGCAGCATTTCGCAAGTGGTTTTTCGGTTTTCCTGCTGTCTTTCATTCAGTTCATGTGGAACCCATTTTCCCACCTTCTGGATCTTTCCCATGGCTTTCAACCGTATGGAGACGGCTTCTCGTGTCACATTTAATTGATCTGCGAGTTGTTGTTGCGTTTGAGCATCATCCTCATCCAACAATGCTTGCAATTCGCTGTCTTCAAACTTTTTTGGTGGTTTTCCACGTTCTTCGTTTCTTACATCAAAATCGCCATTTTTAATTTTTTAAACCACTCAAAGCACTGTGACTTACCAAGAGCATGCTCACCGTAAGCTTCGACAAGCATTCGATGCGATTCTGCAGCAGTTTTCTTCAGATGGTAACAGAAAATCAATGCTGTCCGCAAATCAAACTTTCCGGGCACAAATTTTGACATTTTTAACGCTATTACTAACTATACTATTGTATGAAACTTGTATTGTTGTGAGTCAAAAATCTTTTTCAGAGATGTGAACAACAAGATGGGGCAACTGTCGCGGTTTGTCGGTCACTACATAGACAGGTAGAGCCATCTATTGGCAAATTCCGGTTTCATATTTACACACCTGGTAACCTTGGTTTTATACCAATCATTGGTTTCCTCTTTTAGGTTTTCGAGCGTTTTTTCTATGCACGTCGCTAAAGCGTTGGCTTCGTTTTCCCTCGAGAGTGCATCCGGCACGTGATTTGAACTACCTTTCCGATAAACTGCTTCGTAATCGTACTCCAACAGTACCAGAGGCCATCTGCCTACTCGACCTGTTGGGGTCTTCATGTTATGAAGCCATTTCAGAGCTTGGAGATCAGTCAATACCCTGAAATGAAAGCCCTCTAAATAAGGTCTAAATTTCCTTATCGCCTAAATTACTGCTAAGCATTCTAATTCTGTTGCCAAATATCTCGTTTCCGCTACGTTTAAGCCCCTGCTCGCGTAAGCGACTACATGTTTTTTCGCGTTCCTAATTTGTGTTAATACTGCTCCTAACCCCGTGGTACTCGCGTCAGTTTCCAATTGAAAAGGTACTGTAAAGTCTGGGTGTACTAAGATCGAAGCTGACGTTAATGCCTTCTTAATTTTCTCAAAGGCTTCTTGTTGGTCTTTTCCCCACTCCCAGGCTTTACCATTCCTTAGTAACCTATTAAATGGTTCCACTATTTCTGCGAAACGTGGTATGAATTTACGATACCAACTCGCCATTCCAATTAACCTTTGCAATTGTTTTACATTTCTTTGTATCGGGTATTCCAGAATTGGTTTAGTTTTCTACTTCATCTATCTGTATGCCTTTTTTATTTATTTTAAAACCCAAATATTTTACCTCTGAGCAACCGAATTCTCACCTTTCCGGGCTGATGGTTAAACCTGCTTCGTTTACCCTATCCAATAATATCTCCAAGTATTTTAAATGCTCATCGAAGCTATCCGTCGCGATATCTATATCGTCCAAGTAGCAAAATACCTGCGGTTTTAACTCGGGTGTTATTATTTTATCCATTAATCTCTGGAAAGTTGCGGGAGCATTTGTCAGCCCAAAAAGCATCTTCTTAAATTGATACATCCCCTTTCCAGGAACCATGAACGCAGTTAGGGGCTTGCACTCTTCCTCTAAGTGTATTTGCAGATATGCTAACTTGAGATCTACCTTGGATATATATTTCGCAGCTTTGAAAGCATCCTTTATCTCATCCATTAGTAGTATAGGGTAACCATCCTTTTCAGTCACACTATTGACTTTCCTAAAATCCAGGCAGAATCTATATTTACCGTTAGTCCGTTTAATCATAACTATTGGGTTTGACCATTCTGAACTTGCGGGTTCTATTATTCCCTGTTCTAACATTTTATCGATTTCCTCGCAAATCGCTTGTTTAACTATTGGGCTAACCTGATAAAATCTTTGCCTAATAAGCTTGTGCCCTTGCACATCTATTCTATGCTTCGCTAAATGCGTTGCACTATGCTCCTTCCCTACCTCGGGTTTAATTTTCTTTTTTAAAAATTCTTCCAACCTTCGCTATTGGTTCTCATTTAATTCGCAGATTCCTGACGCTCTTTCGTCGTTTTTCCCTATTTTATTTTTATCTTTTCCATTTTTTTATCTTTCTTAAGTATTGCCCTTTCTTTAAACTCTTGCCAACTTTTTTCGCTTTTGCTTCCTATCCAATTTCTTATTATATTTTGGGATAATTCTACTTCCATTAACTTCGGCACTTTACTGATTGGAATTTGGGGAACCTTTGATGTGGAATTCAGAGTTTGGGCTTTCTCTGCTACTATTGGTACTTTGGGACTTATTGTTTTCACTGAATTCGGTTCAGCTCTCGTTTCTCTAGCTAACTCGGTTACTCTGTCTCTTTTTAAACTAACTTTGATTCCGAATGTTATTTTCGGCTTAGGCTCTGGATTGAGTGACTCTCGATATAGACAGTCGATCTTAATCGGCTTTAGGAGGGTTACCGGCTGAGATTCCATCCTATATTTAATTAAATGTTTATCTGGCAACCACCAGATTTCTTTGTCATAATCGAGCGTCATTCCCAGTCCTTTAATCATTTCTGTACCTAGTATGCCTACTGATTTTAATTCGGGAACTATTCTAACAAAAAGTCTTTTCTTTAGATTTCCTCCTTCCACGGGAATTGAAACCTGACCTGTAATTTCCTCTTTTTTCCCATTCGCTACTATTAGGTTTCGCGAGACGGGTTCTGATATAAGAATTCCGGTTTCTTCTATTTTCTTTTTAAGTTCTTTCTCTACGTATGTGTATGTCGCGCCTGTGTCTACCAATAATTTAAATAATTCTCCTTGAAATTTAATTATTAAGTGAAACCTTGTTTCACCTTTGCGGTTGTTTTCCGAATTTAACTTTTCTGGCGCTCTGGTTCCAGGTTGTTTGTTATCCTTCGCCCGCCACTCTAGTTTCCCGAATTTTTTTACCTATAACGGCAGTCTCTTGCCATATGACCAGCTTTGTCACACACATAACATATAAAGACTTGCTTTTGTTCTCTAGGGTTTCGCATCGACCATGGTTTTCTCGATGGGGGTTCTGACACTATTTGGTCAGCTTTCGCTTCAATTTTGGTACGTCAGGTTTATTAACGGGCTCTATCGTTTTTATTTCGGGGTTCCGAATACTTCCCGATTCTATTTCGCTAATTTTTACCCTTGTTTCTTAGCTTTGTTCGTTTTGCCTATCTATATTCTCTTCGCTACGGTATCTTTCCCTTAGGATCACGTATCTTTGTCTATTCGGTTGCCGTTGCTGTATCGCGTTTCTATTTTCAAAATATTGATTCTGATTACTTTGTTGTTTATCAGAGTATCTATCTCTTGATTTATTTTTTACCTCTGTCACTGTTAACAACTGATCCCTACTTTTTGATTTCAACCTTTCGCCTTCACATTCTCTTCCTATTTGTAGAAGTTCTTCGAAAGATTGGAAATCGTATCTCGTAATACCAGGTCTAGAAGTATGAAACCGGAATTTCCCTATAGATGGTGCTTGCCATCAGTTTAGGGACCGTATGACCACTTCTTCTGCGCCCTCTTTTCCCTCTAGGAGCAGAGAAAGATTTTTAGTAGACAACAACCCAAGTTAGACATACCAGTGAATGTAGGACAAGTTTCAACGTGTCGAGTTTTGTTCCTACAAATTACGATTTTCGGACATCATTCGTTTTTTGTTACCATTTAAAGAAAACTGCTGCAGAATCGTATCGGATGCTTGCTAACGCATACGGTGACCATGCTCTGGGCAAAACACAGTGTTTTGAGTGGTCTAAAAAATTCAAAAGTGGTAATTTTGCTGTGACAAACGAAGATCATGGAAAACCACTGAAGAAATTCAAAGACGATGAATTGCAAGCCTTACTCGATGAAGATGATTCTCAAACTCAACAAGCACTAGCGGATCAGCTGAATGTATCGCATAAAACCGTCTCCCTTCGTTTGAAAGCAATGGGAAAAATTCAGAAAGTCGGAAAATGGTTTCCGCATGAATTCAACGAAAGGCAGTAAGAAAATCGGAAAATCACCTGCCAAAAATCTACTCGATAGATTCAAATGGAAGTCATTTCTCGATTAAATCGTGACAGGTGATGAAAAGTGGATCTATTTTGAGAATCCTAAGCGTTGGAAATCGTGGGTGAATGCAGGCGAACCATCGACATCCAGTGCAAGACCGAATCGCTTTGGAAAGAAGATAATGCTGTGCGTTTGGTAAGATCAGAAAGGTGTTATCTACTATGAGCTGCTAAAACCTGGTGAAACTGTCAACACGAATCGCTACCAACAGCAAATGATCGATTTGAATCGAGCATTGCAAGAAAAACGACCGGAATATCGAAGAAGACAACACAAAGTGATTTTTCTTCACGATAATGCCCCATCACATACAGCAAAACGGGTCAAGGAATGGATCCAGGTGTTCAGTTAGGAGCTACTGGCTCATACCGCTTATTCTCTAGACTTGGCTCCGTCGGATTTCCATCTGTTCCCATCGCTGGGCCACGCTATCGCTGAACAACGATTCACTTCGTACGAAAACGTCCGAAAATGGCTGGATAACTGGTTCGCTTCAAAAGACGAAAACATTTATGGGGCATTCATCACCTACCGAAGAGGTGGGAAAAATGTGTAGAAAGCGAGAGAAATTACTTTGAATAAAGTACTTTGGACCATTTTCATATACTAGACGTGTAATTTTTGCAAAAAACTTCTGGTTTCATACTTCTAGACCTGGTAAAGTTTTGGTTTAAAGAAAGGATAGGAGTAAGGCAAGAGGAGTAAGAGGAGCCACATTAAATACAATAACTTTTAACGATTATAAAAATGCCTCTTATCTTATTAAAAACTAAAGAAACATCAATACACAATCCAAAGCAAAAAGCATCATGTCTATACAATCAGATCGAAGAAACTATTACTCAGTTGGCAGAACGATAATAGGGTACTATTTCCTGTTGCAACTGACACCTTACCTTGGGCGTTTCAAATCAAATAAATTGAATAATTTGAAAAATGAAACGAATTCTTTGATATAGGGCACGTCATATGTAACACGGCGGTTACGTCATGTCCCCCTCGGAGCCCACTTCCTAGGTCGACACTGATCTGCCGGTGGACCCGATGGTCGGCGGAGTTAGCCGATCGGGGCCGAGGGTGAGCAGCTGATCGCTCGCTCTCGGCACTTGCTTTTGGTATCTCCCGTTGAGAGCCTGTGTTTGCCTGGTTCGTTCGCTCGTGCTCGCTTTGTTGGTGCGCCAACCTTTTCAAACGTCCTGCCTGACTCTCGTTATCGCTGCTCTCGCATGTGTCCTTGTCAGACATTGGTGCCAGGCTGTATGCCGGAGGTTCCTGAATGGAGTAGAGGTACGCCGGGAGGTGTTCCGTCACGTCGACAACGTTCCACCAGGGTCTTGCCGCCAGCAGGTATTACTCCTATATTTCGATTGGTTTAATTTCACTTTGGTGCCAATGTTTCTAATAAACTGTGAATTACCGATTTTAATGGTGTATCTCGTTACTTACCCTCACGGCCCGATTTTCTCCTACCATTCCGTGGATAACACAGGCCAACAATTCTCAGAACCAGAGACTAGACCTAGTATACCCGAAGGCTTTTGCTGCGCTGAATACGAATCCGACCTCAAAAAAATTCCAGTACCCTCAGCTTTCGAGATATTCTAACCTAAAAGGGTTAAAAACCCGTTATTTTGATGTTTTCGAGGCCCCGTAACATCGCGAAAAAATTTTTTTTCACAAACTGACAACGGCATTGTTAAGAACTACTCTTCACCTTCAAAATGCGATCCCTACCTTTTTGATAGGATTTTTCATAGCCGAGATATGGCGGATTCAAATATGAAAAATTTCACTTTTCACGGATATCAATTTTACTACAAAAATATTTGCCCAGGGAATGAAAGTAGCAAAACTATGTCTATCACAGCTTGTTACATGATCATATAACCCCAGACCCCCGATAAGCTGATTTCCTTAACCCCCAAGCCCGGTTACCTGCGAATCATTAAACTTAGACCCCTACAATCCGATTTCCTTAACACCCGATCCTTGTTACATACTCCGCTATAGCCCTCGGCCACCATAACCTAATTTTCCCAATCGTTGAGTATTGAATCTTCGAGCGTATGAATTTACGTCGACTTTGTGTGGAAACGTTTTCTTTTTATTTTAAAGGATAGCTGAAGAGATTTACGTTTATGACTTGTCGGGTCGTAGTCCTCCCTCTTCAAAGACCAGCAATAGTCTTCCATCATTCTTTCATTCCATCTACCTTGGTTATGTTTTTCTTTCTCATGAAAGTCTTGGTGGAAACGTTCACCCATTTCTTCGCTGAATGCCCCTACATTTTCCGGAAAATAGTTCAAATGCGATTTCAGAAAATGTATTTTAGGACTCATGAGACAACCCAGTGCTTTGAAATTCTTTAACATAGTCGAAACAATTGTTTTGTATTTTGGATCTCGGTTGTTTCCCAAAAATTTCTGTGTTACGTCTGTAAAGCTCAACCATGCATTTTTTTCCTTTGGATCCATATTTTTTATGAATTCGTCATCTTTCATCAGCCTTCTTATGTCAGGTCCAACTAAAACTCCTTACTTAATTTTTTCTTCACTCAATTTAGGAAATGTAGATTGAATGTATTTGAAACATTTACTTTCGGGATTCAAAGCTTTGGTAAATTGTTTCATCAGACCCAATTTTATGTGGAGTGGTGGCAGCAATACTCGCTTTCCATCAACAAGACTTTCATGAATCACGTTATGGTCACCAACTTTCCATTCTGCCCTTTCAGGCCAATTTTTGGTTATCCAATGCTTATCTCTCGCGCGACTGTCCCAGAGACAGAGAACGCATGGATATTTCGTGTTTCCCGATTGCATTCCTAATATAAGATTAATCATCTTAAAGTCACCACAGATCAGCCAATTATGCGCTTCATAATCTATCAGATGAAGGAGTAATTGAAAGCTGGCGTATGATTCTTTCATAATAGTTGAATGGGCGACAGGAAGAGCAGCATACTTATTTCCGTTGTGTAATAAAACAGCTTTTAGACTTTCCGTGGAGGAGTCAATGAATAAGCGCCAGTCTTCCGGCCTATATAAGTCAGCTATGTATAGATTGACTAACCCTTCGATATCATTACAGTAAACCATATCTTCATCCATAGAAAAGTATTGAATAAACATTTCTTCTCGTTTTCTGTATATTGTAACTTTTGTTCCGGGTAACAATAGATTTCTTTCTTTTAGCCTTGAAGCACAAAGATCAGCTTTATATTTCGGAAGATTGAGATCCGGAATAAAATCATCTAATCCCGCTTGATCAAAAAGTTTTGGACCCTCGTCATCAGAACTGCTATCTTCAAATTTATATTCACCTTCATCAATATCCATTGAATTTAGCTGCAGGTTGATCAGATTTTTTATCTGATATATTTCTAATCCCGAATTCCGCAGCTGTCACAGTTTTCACTTCAGGATATTTGATTTTATGCAAACTGTGCTTATTGAACCCACTTTTTTTGCACGTGCAAAAATAACAGTCTTTATCGTGATCTAATGCCTCACGCCAGATCGTTGGCCTGATAACAACAAGAGTATTGCTGCTTTTATCATCCCACTTTAGCATACTTACTCTACAAGAATTACAAATTGATTTGGGAACCCACGGCTTATCCAAATTAGTCATAGAAAACTTAAAACATTTGAAAAACATATCTTTGATAGAATCATTAATCGATCGGCGATAAGTCTTCGTTTCAAACTTGCCACAAACATAACAGAATGATTCGATTTTCTAAGCACAAGGTAACCTGGAATTTATTTTTGCGATGAAAATTTACAATGAATGAGGTATTATTGGTCGTACAAGACTTGCATGTGATTTAACCGTTAGCCTGCACAGTGCACAAAGTAGAATCACGAAAATGAACAAATGAATATCGCAAAGTGAAATGGCGCTTGAACGACAGTTATGATCGGGAAACAAATGAAGATGACAAGAGATTCTTGTGATAATAATAAAATCACAATGAATTGTAAGATCATAGGTTCTACTTAGTGCACTGTTTCACTCTACTGCAAAGACACCTATGAGCTTACAATTCATTGTGATTTTATTATTATCGCAAGAATCTCTTGTCATCTTCATTTGTTTCCCGAACATAACTGTCGCTCTAGCGCCATTTCACTTTGCGATATTCATTTGTTCGTTTTCGTGATTCAACGTGTTTAATTAGTAAGTTATGATTCGTTACAAATGAACGATAACGATTTTCGACGGAAATGTTTTGTTCTTAATCGCCAACCATACCTGTTTCCTTCGTCGCTCGGGGTACGAGTTGCGGTTGTTTATGTTAAAGCGCTTTAAAGTAAACATAGATTAGATTTCTGCGAAAAATCCTATCAAAAATGTAGGGATCGAATTTTGAAGGTGAAGAGTAGTTCTTTACAATGCCGTTGTCAGTTAGTGGAAAAAAAATTTTTTCGCGATGTTACGGGGCCTCGAAAACATCAAAATAACGGGTTTTTGACCCTTTTAGGTTAGAATATCTCGATAACTGAGGGTGCTGGAATTTTTCTGAGTTCGGATTCGGATTCAGCGCAGCAAAAGCCTTCGGGTATACTAGGTCCGGTCTCTGGTTCCGGACTTTTGTCAAATTTTGTTGGCCTGTGTAATCCTAACCCGATTAAACCGGGCGCCCAACCGTGAAAAACTCACCCATTTTTCCCTAATCCTAAGCCGTGTGGAAGACGAGAAAAAAAAGACCATTAACGACTTGACTTCGTTCTGCCAGAACGGAGAATTTTAAAACTTGCTAAGATGTCACAAGGTCTTGCGTCCTCTAATAGGATATAAAGTGTATGCAGATATGTTTGCTTTTTAGGAAATTGGATATAACCTGTTCTGATTAAAGGAAAATTTCAATTCTATTTTTTCAGGAATTTTTTTTTCGTATTTTCAAGAAGTGAAAGTGCGTGCTTGGAAAAGAGAAAATTTAAATGCGTACGAATCGTAGCGAAAAATCGCTAAGAGAAAATCTGAAAAGGAAATGAAATAAAAATCGCGAAAAGAAAAAACCTGAGAATAGGAAATAAAGAAATAGATTAATAGAAAATTGAGGATTTTAAAAGCGAAATTATTTGAAAAAGTAAAAAAACGAGAATTTCGTTAATTCGAGAAATTAAAATTTCTAAAGTTTGTAAAATAAGCTGACCGTTAGTCAGGTATTTCGAGCGTAAACGTGGGGGTCACCCCTGAGTCCGAGCGGTATCGTGAAAAATATTGATCGCTAAACATAAAAACACAATTTCTGGTTATAGAAGCCTCAAATATTTCGGTAATAAGAATTAGAAAATTTTGAATACAGGGCGTCAAATTAAATTGCACCAAGTATTGAAAGCGAAATTAATCGCGTGTTCTAGACCGATCATTCGGAGTGTAATGAAACTAAGATAGGAAAGGAGAAATTTTAACAAAATGGCGGTATCTGGCTCCGGCTAGACGGAAAGAATGACAGGTTTCAGCTCCGATGAGCTGGAGGGGGCTGTTGGGGGAGAAACAACCCCAGTAAATGCAGGGCATTTAATGAATAGGTCCGCGCGATCTCTGGGCCGTGGTAGAGGATTTTTACCATGGAAAGAAACCGGAGTAGGCAACAGGTCAGAATTAAATAGAGAAAAATTAACGGAAAATGTTGCAAATCCGGGAAAGGCTGACTTTAGAAATTTACCAAGACAAGCGTTAGAGTGGGACCATACTGGCATATCTAACCCTATTCGAATTACAAATTCAGGCGCGATACCTAAAACTACTGGAATTACTCGGGAACAAACAGACTCAGAATTAAACAGACTGGAACTTCGTGACAGAACAACAAGTTTAGATTCTTTTCGCGAGGTGAATTCCCAATACATCGAAATGATTCACGCGGTGTTGGACGACAGAAGTAAACCAACGACCGAACAAACAGAGGAATTATTAAAAATTAGAGAATTGTTAAATAAACATTTCGAACCGTTAGACAGGGATGAACCGTTAAGGAAGGAAGAATTACCTGGTAGACGTAGCAAGAATGAGTTTAATTATCATCGAGTTAGAAAACCCAAGAGGGGAATCGGATACGCAGACCCATGATGCATCAAGACAGACCCCGAAGGTCGACCCCAAGGGAAAGACCAACCCGTAGATCAAGACTACTCTGTGATGAGAGAGATGTATGCGTGGATAAAGAGCAACCACAACCCAGAGAATTTATGCCAGCATCATGTTTTCCATTTGGAATGGTTCAAACACCATTTCACAGTATATCAGGTTGGTGGTGCAAATTTTTGAATATTAAAGTAGATAGCCCCGCCCAATTTATAAAAAACATTAGGAGAATCAAGACGAGTCATAGGATCGACAATAGGGATATATTAGAAAATATGGATGCCTTGTTAAAAGATGAAGCCATGGATTGGTTTCTAGTAAATAGAAGGTCATGGGGTACGTTATCTGATTTTATAATGGATTTCAGAAATACGTACATAGATGAGAAGTTTCTGGAAGAATCCAATCAAAAAAAAAATTTTGCAATCATAAACAAGGTCAAGACATAGTGTCATATCTAATGGAAAACAGAAAATCGTTTAGTAAACTATACCCGAGAACAAGCCTTGAATGGGAATTGCGGAGTGCATACGAAAATTTGCGAATAGAATATAAATTATATTTCCGAAGTAATGATTTTAAAACCTTCGAAGAACTGGTTGACCTAGGTAAAGAATGGGAAACAGAGGTCGTAAAGAGCAAAATAAAAGGACATAAAATCATCAGCGTAACAGAACAGAAACCAATAGATAAAAATTCGGATAGGAATTCAAAACAATTTAATAAGCAGAATTTTAGACAACCGATTGCGGAATATTCTGAAAGGCGTTATAACTACAACCTGAAACAAGGTGTTCAGATAAGAGGAATCGAAAATAAAGGAAATAGCGAAAATGAATTAAAGGCGATTGAATTGCCAAGCGTTGATGTAGGGCATACAGATGAGGAAATTCATCAGGATAACTCCCCAAGAACAGAACCCCTAGTGTACCAACAAAATAGGGAAAACTTCAGGAAAAATCAGAGACCAGTGGACAGGAATAATACAGGAAATATAATAATCAGGAGTTTTAAGGAAACGAGAAATCCGCTGAGATGTTTCTTTTGCGATAATCAAGGACACCTTAAAAAAGACTGCTGGCTCAGAAACAAAAGTTTGGGAAACTAGAGGGGCGGGCCTCGGAGAATGTAAATGCCGAAGCCAGACCGCCCGAAAAATTAAGTTCGGATATGAACCAGGAAAAGGAAACTAGGTTACATATCCTATATATGAAATCAGCTAATTCAGCCTTTCAAAATTAAGGCCAGTTTTCACAAAAGACGAGTCTTCATGTGTCGCATGTTAAGCTTTTGCAGGGTTGTGATGTAATGTGTCATAACTCTGTTTAGTTTGTCAGGTTTTGGTTGTGCCTTGATATTATGTATGTAATTAGAAAGAGAGATAGTTTCCGTGCGCGCGTAGCACGTATATAAGAAAACAGTTGAAGACGCTTCATTTGTAGATTTATCTTTGTATTGAGGTTAGAAAATAAAGATTTTACAATGGTAAAATGAAATTGCAAAGAGAATGGCAAATGGAATCGCAATTTGGAATGGTAAAGAAAAAGGGCAAAGGGAATGATAAAGGGAAATGGCGACGGGAATGGCAAGGGAAGAGAAAAGAGAAAGGGCAAAAAGAATGGCCAGGGGAAATAACAAAGGAAGTGGCACTGTGAAAGGTAAAGGGAAATGGCAAAGGGAATGGTAAAATGAAATTGCAAATGGAATGGCAAAGGGAATCGCAAATTGGAATGGTAAAGCAAAAGGGCAAAGGGAATCATAAAAAAGGGAAATTATAAACGGAATGGCAAAAGGAATGGTAAAGGTAAATGGTAAAGAGAATGGCAAATTAGAATAGTGAAGGAAAATGGCAAAGGGAAAGGAAAATTGGATTGATAAAGGGAAAAATGTCAGAGGGAAAATTAAAGGGAAATGGAAAAGGGGAATTGTAAAGGGAAATGGAAAACGGGAATGGTAAAGGGAAATGGCAAAAGGAAATGTCAAAGGGAAGGGGAAAAAAGGAGGGCAAGGGGAAATTGTAAAGGGAAGGGTAAGGGGAAAGGGAAAAAATGGTAAAGAGAAATGACAAAGGGAATGGCACAGGGAAAGGTAAAGGGAAATGGCAAAGGGGAATTGTAAAAAGAAATGGCAAAGGGAGTGGTAAAGAAAAATGGTAAATGAAAATGACAAAGGAAATGGTAAAGGGAAAGGGCAAAGGGAAAATGGCAAAGGGAATAGCAAAGAGAAGGGTAAAGAGAAAGAGCAAAAAGAATGGCAAGGGAAAAGATAAAGGGAAATGGTAAAGGGAATCGCAAATTGGAATTGTAAAGCAAAAGGACAAAGGGAATGATAAGAGGAAATGGCAAAGAGAATGGCAAAAGGAATGTTAGTGGGAAATAGCAAAGAGAATGGCAAATTGGAATGGTGATGGAAAATGGCAAAGGGAATGATAAATTGGAATAGTAAAGGAAAAAATGTCAGAGGGAAAAGTAAAGGGAAATGGCAAAGGGGAATTGTAAAGAGAAATGGAATACGGGAATGATAAAGAAAAATGGCAAAGTGAATTGTGAATAGAAAGGGAAAAGGGGGATTGTAAATGGAAATGGAAAAGTGAATGGTAAAGCAAAAGGGCAAAGGGAATGGTAAAGGGAAATGGAAAAGTTAATACTAGCACAGGGATAGGTAAAGAGAAATAACAAAGGGGAATGGTAAAGGGAAATGGCAAAAGGAGTGGTAAAAAGAAATAGTAAATGAAAATGGCAAAGAGAATGGTAAAGGGAAAGGGCAAATAAATGGTAAAGGGAAATGGCAATGTGAAAATAGCGAAGAGAATAGCAAAGAGAAGGGTAAAATAAATGGCAAACGGATGGGTGAAGGGAAAGGGCAAAAAGAATGGTAAGGGGAAATAAGAAAAGAAATTTCCCTTTGACATAGGGAAAGGTAAAGGGAAATGGCAATGGGGAATGCGTGACGATGTACAGTACCCTTCATTAATGTCTTCCTTTGTAAACATGTCATCCAACCCTGGCTTTCAGAAGATTCTAAAGGAAACCAGGGATGGGATCAAATGTTTACAAAGGAAGGCATTAATGCAGGGTACTTTACTTAGTTTAAAAGTTGCAAATGCAATTTATATAATTTATACATCGACATACCCTGTGGGGAAAATGGAAGTAGGCTTTAGAGAGAGAAACAAACGTGAGAGGAGAACCTACCTCTTTCTAGATAAAGCTTATTGGTTGAGATCAAGCTCGACTATCTTGGATCAGATAATCTATATAGATCTCGACCAATCAGCTTTACCTATTATAGAAAGAGACAGGTTTTCCTCTCACGTTTTTTTTCTCTTTAAAACCTACTTCCATTTTCCCTACAGGTTTAGCGGTCCATTTCTGTATGTTGGTGAATTTATAAGAAATATAAAACATCGTTCAGATATACAAATTTATCATTAATATTTACATTGAAATATTATTTAGTGTTTCTTTAGTAAAAATATGAGATTTGTGAATACAGCAAAAAACGCATAGCAGAAAGTAGAAAATCATAAGTTTGAAAGAGAGAGAGTATCTATCTGTCTCTTTCGCTCTTACGATTTTTTGCTTTTCTTTTCCTGCAGCCACGGAACAGCACCTTCAGGTTGCTCCAGGGTCCCGTCCCTTGGTTGCGATTTGCGTTGCGTCATAACGAGAGAGAAAAAGACAGAAGTATACTTTTTTCTCTTTTACTCTCATTATGACGCAACGCAAAACACAATCAGGGGATGCCTACTTCAAGGAAGGCACTTGATGCATATTTTGAAATTTTCTGGTCGCCATCTTTGAAACATTGAAATGTTTCCAAAACCACAAAATTTTTATCAGAACAAAGTTTCATGAAATTTTACAATCCTATTTTTAAGGTATACACTCGAGTCTCCCAATAGTAAAGTTCCCAATAGTAGGAAGTTCTCAATATTAAAGACATTCCGTTCTCAATCGTACAGAGAATCTAATCTCTCACAAATCTCACAATCAACAGTTGTGAACTACTGCGCATGTGTTGCACTTGGCAACTGATTGGTTGTTATTCGCGCGCAGTTAAAAATGATAAAAAATATTATTTGCTTTTGATGTGACGCATGTGCAATTAATGTGACATTTGAGGAAAGGAATGTCTACTATTAGAAAAGCCTCTGGTTTGGATTTCTTTACTATTTAGAGACTCGTGTGTAAACATAAAATTTTGTAATTGGAATGTATTTCAATTTTAGTGCAAGTAAAAAGCGCGCGTAGCGCGCATATTATGGTCTAGTAGTAATAACATACGAAACCGAATTATTTAGAATACTGGTTAATACAGGGGCAACACATTCCTATGTAGGTAGGGAAATGATAGATAGGATCAAGGAATCAGGTATTAAAATATCAGAGCCCGTATCAAATAAATAGGTAGTAGCTAATGGTGAGGCAGTTGGAATAATAGGACAGATCTCAATTCCAGTATCAATTGACGGAGAAAATACAAGGCTCCTAGTTAGACTAGTCCCGGATTTAAAAACCATTGTAATCTTGGGAACAGATATGCTTGAAACCTTAATAATTACTTTCGACTACGACAATGAAGTTTGGAGGTTACCAAACAATCCCAGAATTAGGTTCAAAATGGAATGTCAACCTACCGCTCTTCCAAAGCCTATCCAGATGGGTAGCGAAGAAAAATCGGTAGTTGAGGAGAAGAAATGCAGTCTTTTTCAGAAGAAAAAGCAAAGTCAAACCAAATCTACAGAAAAAGTAAAAACAGGAATAAATGCGTACGAACCCAAATTCGGAAATAAATTGAACCTGAAAAGAAATAGAGTAGTCGAGCACAAGACAGAGATGGCAACAGAAGCAAGGAAGGATAAGGCAAGGAACCTTAATTTATCTATGATTTCGGAGAGAGTCCAATCTCCGAGACCTAATCCCAAGAAAACCACTCCGAAGGTAGCCGAAGCCTTATGGAGAAACAGATATCAATGTTTGTCAGAACCTGACCAAGAGGAAGTTAACTCGGAAGACGAAGTTAACCCGGAAGAGGAAGTCAACCCAAAACAGAAAAGATGAGTTACGAAACAGGAAATTCCAAAGCTAATGGAGATTAATTTAAGTAAGAAACAAAGAAAAAGGAAAAGGAAAAAATAAAAAACCTAATAGAAGGAAATAACAAGGAAGGTTGGCAAGAATTTAGGGATAGAGCCTTAATTCAGGAAAGACCAAAAATGAGGAAAAAGAGGAAAGGTAGGGATATTAGAAAAAACCAAGATATAGCGGAAGGAATATGCGAGTTGAATGTAAACCAACAACAAATGTTGTCAAGAGTGCTAAAAGAAAAGCTGAAACCGGAAATAGGAAAGCATCTTAGGGCAACTCACCTAACAAAACATAGGATAGACGTGCAGGGGTACGCGCCTATTAAACAAAGGTGTTATCAAGTAAGTCCGAGAAGAAGGGAAGCGATATTCAAAGAAATTGACAAGATGTTGGATCAAGGAATAATAGAACCATCTTGTTCGGACTGGTCAAATCCGATAGTAATGATTAAGAGACCGAACGGAAAATGTAGGTTTTGCCTGGACTTTAGAAAAATAAATAGTGTGACCAAGAAAGATCTTTATCCAATACTGATAACGGATGAAATCTTGGATACATCAAGAGCCGCGAAATGTATTTCGAAAATAGATCTGAAGTTAGCATACCTACAAATCCCACTAGAAAACGAATCCAAAGCGTTAACTGCATTTTCAGTTGCGGGAAAGGGCATGTTCCAGTTCAAGAGAATGCCTTTTGGTCTGACTAATGCACCAGAAACATTCCAGAGGCTAATGGACAAAATTATAACCCCAGAGCTCAAGCCATTTGTTTTCTGTTACCTGGATGACATTGTAATAGTAACGCAAAACTTCGAAGACCATATCAAGTATCTGGAGGTGGTTCTGGATAGAGTTAACAAGGCAGGCTAACAATCAGCCTCGAAAAATGTGAGTTCCGATGCTCTGAAATAAAGTACCTAGGGTTCACAATAGATGAAAGAGGGCTGAGAATAGATGATGAAAAGTTGAAACCAATTTTGGATTTTCCAGCACCAAGGAGTATCAAGCAGTTGCAGAGATTAATAGGAATGACTAGTTGCTACAGGAAATTTATCCCACATTTCGCGGAGGTAGTAGAACCATTGAATAGGCTACTAAGAAAAGGAAAAAAATGGGAGTGTGATCCAGACCAACAAAAGGCCTTGGAAAAGATTAAGGAATTATTAACTTCGACACTAATTTGGAGGCGTCCATAGTTTAGGTACCCGTTCTAGTTGGAAACGGATGCGAGCACAACAGGATTAGGAGCAGTGCTAACGCAAACAGTAGAAGGCAAGAATTACGTAGTGGCTTTTGCGAGTAGAGGTTTAAATATCTCTGAAACCAGATACTCAGCATCAGAATTAGAGTGTCTAGCCGTGGTATGGGCGATAAAAAAATTTAGACTATATCCAGAAGGTTATAATTTGCAAGTCATGACAGATCACCAGGCTTTGAAGTGGCTTCATAACCTGAAAAATCCGATAGGTCGGTTAGTTCGTTGGGATTTGCAACTATTGAAATATAATTATGAAATAATCTATAGGAAGGGTAGTTCAAACCACGTGGCAGATGCACTATCGAGAAGAAATGAGGCCGCGAAGCCCGTAACGTTCGCATTGGCAACTAGCATTGAGAAAACAACGCTGAACCTGAAGGACTAAACAGATGACTGCTACAAGACAAAAATCAGGCAGGTGATTAATAAACCTGAGGAGAAACAGAATTGGAGAGTGCGAGATGCAAAATTATATTTTTATAGGCCGGATCCATTGAAATTAAAATTGCTTCCGGATTCAAACCCTTGGAAATTGGTGATACCGAAGAGACTACGTCGTCGCGTACTGGGGAAGAACCATGCTTGTCTGCAGGCATGACACTTAGGGTCCGAAAAAACCTACGCGCGAATCGCGGAAAATTATTTTTGGCCCGGTTGCTACTGAGAAAGGTTAAAATACGTGAAACAATGTAAAGTTTGCCGGAGAGTAAAAGCTAGTAATCAACCTAAAATAGGATTTATGGGAAAACGAATTGTCGAAGAGCCGTGGACATTCGTGACAGCAGACATTATGGGTCCTCTCCCCGTAACTAAAAAGCGAATAAATCAATATATTTTGACATTTTTTGATAATTTCACCAAATGGGTGGAAATAATTCCGTTAAAAAAAGCTAACGGAGGTACAATAGAAACCGAGTGTAAAATGCGTATAATTTCGCATTGGGGAACGCCAAGAATATTGTTGACGGACAACGGAACGGAATTTGACAATAAGACACTTGGCAGAGAAATTTGGTATAAGACTCGCAACAACACCAAAATATTTCCCTCATGAAAATCCTGTAGAAAGGTACAATAGGACGATAAAATAGATTATAAAAACCTATATATAAGGCGATAATGCGTCTTGGGATGAACATCTAGAAGATTTACAATTTGCAATGAACACAAGCAAAAATGCTGCAACAGGTTTTACACCAGCATTCTTAAACCTGGGCAGGGAACTTCAACCGAATCAAACATTAAGATCGGAGATAGAAGAATCTGATGACATTGTGTTTCAGGAAGTCGACAAATGGACAGATCGACTTAGAAGATTGAAAATGATAAAGGAAGAGGTACAAAAGGACCTAGATAAGATGAACGATAGACAAGCGAAGTACTATAACTTAAGAAGAAGACCGGTAGAATTTAAGTAGGAGATAGGGTTCTAAAACGTGTACATAAATTATCAAATAAGGCGGATAAAAAAGCGGGAAAATTGTTCGATAAATTCGAGGGTACATTTATTATTAAACAGAAAATTTCTCCAACGGTCTACAAATTAAAAGATACGAAGGATAGGAGCATAGGAACCTGGAATGTTAATGATATTAAGCTAGAAAACGAATAGTTAAAGTTGACGCACGCTGTGACATAAGTCGGCTCTAGTACTAATGACTTTGAACGACTTTATCCAACTCTGGCAGAGCGTTTACTTTTGAAGACTTTTGGACAGAATATGTTTCTTGGATTTTAGGAAATCCAGGAAAAGGTGCTGCTTGTGCCTCAAGGTGTACCTTGACGGGGAGCAGCAGCACATGCTGTGATGCAACGCGTTTGAGTGATTACAGTTACACAATCAGGGTGTGCTTCAGCGGCTCATACCTTTCCGCCCGCATCGCCATGTAAGGCAGATGCTGCTGGCCACCGGGAACGACCCGGTGGAAGCGGGCGATCGGGAGGAGTCCCGAACCCCGTCCCCGGAGCTGTATGGTCCCGTGGATGTCAGGGACTAGGCGTGGATGGAGTCTACTTTCCGCCGCACAATTTTGGCCAGGAGAGAATGGGAGGCTGTTGCCTCGGTTGAGAAATGGGCAAGCTATAAGGCGGCCAGGAACGCGGAGGTCGAGGAGATGCTCCGGCGTCTAAGGGAGGAGAGGGGCGGTTGGCATGAGGCAACCGTTCCCCGCCAGCCGGCATCAGTTTAACTCGCAAGGGAATTTTGAATGATTTTTTTTTTTTTAAAAAAAGGAAGCCCTGAACAATAAAAAGCTGACTTAATTTAGACAACGACTTTTAATTTGCCCCAACCCGACAGTTTTTTTTTTTCTATTTCTTCTATCTGTTATAGGTCGGAGAACTAACTCGGAGTGTTAAGTCATGCTCAATTATAAATTCTATTAGGTGCGCAAATTTCTTGTGGCCGTTTTTCGATAGATGACTGCAGCGGTAAGTGCCGGTTGAAATAGGCAGGTCAAAAATTTCATACAGTAAGCTTGGACATCTGTCAACATAATGACAGCACCACAATAGTGAATTTGTGTTTGCATCAGAAGTGTATTCTCGATCGAAGATGTCAGTTTTCGAGCCAAATTCTCATAATTTGCGGGAAGTGTTGATTTTCTGCTGTCATTTCAAGAAAACTGCGGCTGAGGCTCCTCGAATGCTCTCAAGTGCTTACGCTTAGGCTGCTCTTGGTGAAAGAACGTGTCGTGAGTGGTTTCAACGCTTTAAGAGCGGTGATTTTGATGTCGAGGACCGGCATGGCGGCGGAAGAGAAAAAATTTTTGAAGATTCCGAATTGGAGGCATTACTTGCTAAAGACACGTGCCAAACGCAACAAGAATTAGCAGAATCATTGGGAGTCACTCGACAAGCAATTTTGAAACGCCTCAAAGCCATGGGAATGATTCAGAAGCAAGGAAATTGGGTTCCGTACAAATTGAAGCCGAGAGATGTTGAACGGCGTTTTTTTTCTTGTGAACAGCTACTTCAAAAACAGAAACGGAAGGGATATTTACTTTGGATTGTAACTGGGGACGAAAAATGGGTCCACTACGATAATCACAAGCGCAGAAAATCATGGGGAATGCCCGAACATGCCTCCACATCTACGCCCAGACCGAATATTCACGGTGCCAAGGTTATGCTCCGCATTTAGTGGGACCAGCTCGGTGTGGTGTATTATGAGCTGTTGAAACCGAATGAAACCATCACAGGGGATCGGTATCGAACGCAATTGATGCGTTTGGGCCGAGCATTGAAGGAGAAATGGCCACAGTACCAAGAGAGGCACAATAAAGTTATCCTGCAACATGACAATGCTCGGCCACATATCGCAAAACCCGTCAAAACATACTTGGAAACCCTAAAATTTAAGTCTTAATCTTAAAGTCTTACCCCACCCGCCGTACTCTCCAGACATTGCTCCTTCCGACTACCATTTGTTCCGATCAATGGCACATGGCCTAGCTGAGCAGCATTAACATTCTTATGAAGAAGTCAAAGAATGGATCGATTCGTGGATCGCCTCAAAAGACGCATCGTTTTTTCGAGATGGTATCCGACAATTGCCCGAAAGATAGCAAAAAGTAGTGGCTAGTAACGTACAGTACTTTGAATCATAAATAGGTAATCACTTTTTAAGAATAAAGCCTCAAATTTTGGAACAAATCGGCGGAAGCAAAGTTGCGCATCTAATACACGACGTCGAAAAACATTAACTATATATTCAAACTGAATACAATCAATGTGCAACTTGCAGATCATTGAAGGAATTTCTAATCTTATAATATGAGGAATAAAGAACTGATCCGAATCCCCTTACTCCATAAGTCACTCGGTTTTTTTTCCCCGGAAGGAGAGTACGCCTGGCTTTTGTGATGCGGATGTTGGTACTCCGTCGAAGGCCCAGAAGATTCAAATCGATTATTTGCTGTTGGTAGCGATTCGTGTTGACAGTTTCACCAGGTTATAGTAGCTCATAGTAGATAACACATTTCTGATCCCACCATTGTCTTCTTTCTATAGCGATTGGGTCTTGCACTTGATGTCGATGGTTCGCCTGCAGTAACCCACGATTTCCGACGCTTAGGATTCTCAAAACAGATTCACTTTTCATCACCTGTCACGATTCGATGGAGAAATTACTTCCGTTGGAATCTATCGAGCAGAATTTGGCAGGTGATTTTCATATTTTCTTGATGCCTTTCGTTGAGTTCATGCAGAACCCATTTTCCGACTTTCTGAATTTTTCACATTCTTTCAAACTAAGGGAGACGGCTTTCTGCGATACATTCAGCTGATCCGCGAGTGCTTTGTCGAGTTTTATAATAATCTTCATCGAGTAAGGCTTGCAATTCATCGCCTGTGAACTTTTTCAGTGGTTTTCCACGATCTTCGTTCGTCACATTAAAATTACCACTTTTGAATTTTTGAAACCACTCAAAACACTGTGTTTTTCCCAGAGCATGGTCACCGTATGCGTCATCAAGCATCCGATGCGATTGTGCAGCAGTTTTCTTTAAATGGTAACAAAAAACCAATGATGTCCGCAAATCGTAATTTGTGGGCACAAAGGCGTATTCTTTTACAAATTGTATAGAGAGTTGACCGACCCATTTTTGATTGAGCTAAAATTTTTTTTTGCGGGTTCATTATCGAAAAAGAGAAGATACGTATTCGACGATTTTTTTTATTTCGCAATTTTTTGGGAAATAGGGGGGGGTTGAAATATTGACAATTTGAGTAAAGACCATTTTCTTAAAAAGGCATAATTCCTGTTATATTTAAGCTGGAGACCTTTTTTTTTTCATTTGAAAGGTAAAAGAATGAGCTTTAATAAAAAAATTATTACAGAAATATTATTAACAAATTAAAATTGTTATAAACAATTAAAATTTTTAAATCGATTTTTAACTAGTTTAGCCCACTCGAATTACGTTCTTACTATTTTTATTGTATTCTACGTCAAATTTCCGATCGAAAACGATTTTTTTCAAAATGGTCAAAGTATTATTACTATTGGAAGAAATTTAATGTATCTAGCGCTGTCGAACGCGATACCTCACACCGGCACGCGGTTCAATTTGCACGGCCGATTTTCTTCTCTTATATCGTTTTTCTCTTTAAATATAAATGATTATTATATATTTTTAAATAAATAATCTTATTTCTTAGACAAGATAACTTTATTAAAAATTCAAGAAATAAATAAATAATAAGAAGTAAAAGAAAAACATCAGTATTGAAAATGTAATTATTACTTTATTAAGATTTCGGTAGGTTGGCTTAGTTATACAGCATTTACATTCTTCAAATTTTAACATTTCTTATTTACAAATTTTTGCAATATTTTTCTTTTCATACATGGAAAATTGCTTTGCTTCCAATTCTTGAAAAGAAATTGGAATAATACAATGATATTTTAAAGTCCCCTTTATTGTTATACCTTTTTGAAAGCGTGCTGACAACCGCTTTTCTTCTTCTTCGTACTTAGCATTTGTCGAATAAAGACATGTTATGTTTGGTAGAGCTTCTGTCGCCCAGGTAAATAATTCTCCACGTGTACGAATAGGATTATTTACTCTTTGCAGACTAGCTCTAGCAGCAAGTCTTTTTCGAGTGCCACCAATTCCATCACATGGTTCTTTTCCACGCGAAGTAGGAAAAAAGTGCCACTCAGCTGCTATTTTAAAATCTTGTTCGTGATGAGTAAGATTAATAAAATTTTTTTTGCTCTTATATTGCCCACTGGCACCGTCGGAAAAATATATTATTTTGTTAATTCCTTGTAACTCTGATTTTATGTAGTCTACTAACTGTCTTGGGAAGAGATGAACAGCAATAGTGTCGTGGCGTAAACATTCGGAAATAGACACAAAACTTTTGTGTTTCAATTCATTGTCATTATCTTTGTAATATATTGGAAATGGATGTATTGTCACTTGATCATTATTCCAGTGAATACCTTGAACGGAATTTTGAATTATGAAAGCATAATTTTCAGAAAAATCACAAATGACAATACATTCATTTTTCATTATTTTACTTTTCTTTTCATTTAAAAATTCTCTTTGTTTATTTGCTAAAAATGAATGTAGTAATAATTTATTTAAACCGTTACATAAAGTTTGCAAGAATTCATCAACAGTAGATATTAGGGTTTGTAATGTAGTTCTTTCGGTTGTAATCCACTGTTTGTACTTAATATTTTCAATTAATTTTTCTTCAAAATTCTGTTCTAATTGAGCAATAACATTCTTTACGCCCGGACATTGATCACACAATCCTAAAAAACAGTTAGTAGACTTTACATCACATACCATACGATCTAAATAGTCGCGATAATTTGTTATAGGTTGCGTCGAATCATCAGTAATTGATTTTAAATTAGCTCCGTCAATTAATAATTTAACATTTTCATGTATTGTGCAGACACAAACTGAGTGAGTACCACTAGATTCTGCTAACACACAGTGTTTAGGTCGTAGACTAGCAAATTTTGAGAAACTGCATTTCATTTCTGGGTGATTAATTTTAAAAATGTTATGCAATTCTTTCAAATTATTTAAAAGAAGACGTTTCTGCATTTGAATTCTGTTTCCATCCACTTTAACAGAGACGTAATTTTTTTGGCCTGGCATTATTTGAGTATAATCATCAGATTGATAAAAGGTAATTATAGTATTAACGACATCTGCTGTTAAAGATGGATGGGTTTTAGGATTTTTTTCACTTAATATCCCTTTCTCTCGAGCAATTTTTTTTGCAACACTTATCATGTGATGAGTAGCGGAAGGGAAATAAAGTGATAGTTTTTTACAAGACCAGTGTCTTAAAATCGTTAGAATTTTTATTTAATGCGTGCTGTCTTGCGAGGTATTAAAACTTTCTTGCAAAGTTCTTAAAATTGAGACATCATCATCATCATCATTGTCAATATCATCTGGACCATCGTTAGTAACATTAAAAGCTTTTTTCTTAAGCACTTGCGTAATTTTTTTTAACCTTTTCGTGAGAATACCTTTTTTGCGTCAACTTCTTCTTCTTAATCGGTGAAGCTCCTAAGATACTTAATCCTTTGTTTAAATTTTCAATACGATCATCTAATATCGCTCTGCTCGTTTCACCCGACTGTCCAGAAGTTTCTCCACTGGCAACGTCGCTGACAACTTTATCATCTGCAGAAGACTCTTCAGTGCATGAATCCCCTTTGGTTTCCGTCTACAAAAAATACAATACCTTCTTTAATATTATATAGTTACACGCCAGATAAAAAAATTCACATATTACATATTATACTAACCAATTCAACTTGATCATTTGTGATCTCGTCCTTTTTTTCTTCAATTCTGCTCTTAATAAGTCTGCGACAGGAAATACAATTTTTCTGTTGCAACAATTCCTTCGTTACAGACAAATTTAGTGCTTTTAGCTGTATTTCATTCACTTTTCGCAATTGTGATGTCCCTTTTTTCCGATGACTAAGTTTTTTAAAGGGGTTGAAACATCTGTCTCCACGAATTTTCTTTCCTTGTAATTTTTTCGGTGCTACTTTAGGCATCTTTATATAATTCTCGTCGAGGTCTTGACGTCAGGATCTTCCTCCAGTTCAAACACAGATCCAACACAGATTCAACCAGTGATTCGACAACTTGTCCTTTAGCACACATACTATATTATATTAATTTGTAGCACTTGGTAAATTTCGAATTTTGAAAGAGCGAACTTTTCAAATCCAAAGTCAAGTCAAATCTGACCTGTCCAACTCTGAGTTAGACGTTGCTGCTCCTTCGCATCGCAAGACGTGTTCGAATGGGGAATGATGAACCACCCCCGCTTGACCAATAGTAGTTCTTAAAATTTTTCTATGTCACGCCCTTTTGTTTGCAGGAGAGGGAGTATCGAGAAGAAAGAGTTTTTCAGGATTTTCGAAACCTTTGTAATACCCATCTTCGTTGTTAATACCAACGGTAATTATAAAGGTCTTAAGGCCCTTGAGATAAATGAACTGAACCAACCCAGCATTAGCCACAGTCACCGTCATTTAAGATGTTGTATATAATTTTGGGAAAGCTACATCAAATATAAAATGAAAACTCAAAAGCAAAGTAGAGACCCTTTTCTATTTGTAGGACTTCTAAATCATTTTCATTAGCTGAGAACGTTTGAGTTTGGAAGTTTACAAGGTTTAAGGATTTCTTGTCTCGAAACTCTCGGGTTTACAATTTCGCTTAGATAATGCCTTGGAAATGACCATTTCCATTTCCTTTACTTAAACTGTTGGAAGAACGATTTTCTTTTATCATAAATCTTATACAAAGACCCTAATAAAGTAATCAACATTTTCAATACTGATTTTTTTCTTTTACTTCTTATTATTTATTTATTTCTTGAATTTTTAATAAATTTATCTTGTCTAAGAAATAAGATTATTTATTTAAAAATATAAATGATTATTATATATTTTTAAATAAATAATCTTATTTCTTAGACAA
>CAJFCO010018429.1:45332-74370 GCA_904066015.1 Synergus gifuensis | reverse complement strand
TATTTCTTGAATTTTTAATAAATTTATCTTGTCTAAGAAATAAGATTATTTATTTAAAAATATATAATAATCATTTATATTTTAAGAAAAAAACGATATAAGAGAAGAAAATCGGCCGTGTAAAGTGAACCGCGCGCCGTTGTGAGGTCCCGTGCTCGACAGCGCTAGATACATTAAATTTTTTCCAATAGTAATAGTACTTTGACCATTTTTAAAAAAACGTTTTCGATCGGAAATTTGACGTAGAATACAATAAAAATACTAAGAACGTAATTTGAGTTGGCTCAACTAGTTAAAAATCGATTTAAAAATTTTAATAGTTTATAACAATTTTAATTTGTTAATAATATTTTTGTAATAATTTTAATATTAAAGCTCCTTCTTTTACCTTTCAAATGAAAAAAAATAAGGTCTCTAGCTTAAATATAACAGGAGTTATGCCTTTTTAAGAAATTTTCAAGCTGGAAATGTTACGTTACTCTTAGGAACTTTTTTCGTTCTTCTCTATATATCATAAATAATGCTTTCAGAACTTTCTCGGAGAGTATTAAGCACTTTGTTGCTGAAAATTTGTTAAAAATGACTATCGCACATGACAAGAGTTCTATGTAATATGATATTATTAAAGAGTTTACTTTTTAAGGTTTGAGAGAAACTAATTTTATATTGATATTATTTAAGAGTTTACTTTTTGAGGTTCGAGAGAAACTAATTATATATTGATATTTTGATAAAAATTTAGGTGTGTTATCGACAAAAATATTACTGGGGTACAATTATGTAACTTTTCACTTTTACTCTCATATTCACTTTCACGTTCATTTTTTTGTTTTCGACTTTTTGATTTTCACTTTTTTCAAATCCACGTGAATGTCAATTTTGATGTTTCAAACGTCATCGACGAATTGTAAGAGGTTCGCGTATTTATTACTCATTCGCTGTTTTCGTTAAAAAATTGTGGATTATCCACGAGGAGTTTATGTATAAAAGGAGGAGTTTCACAATTTTAATTAATTTTATTTTAGTGATTTGAGTTTAAAACGTCAAAATTGACATTCACGTGTACATATTTGGAAAAAGTGAAAATCAAAAAATCAAAAATCAAAAGTGAACGTGAAAATGAACGTGAGAGTGAATGTGTAAAGTTAAATAATAATCGTACCCCTGATTAAGATTAATTCGATCATAAATTGTTATTTCAAATTGAAACCAATTTTTTTTGTATTTAATTTCATTTGTTGTTCACATTACAGCACATACTACTGAAATAGTTGGAGGAATAGCAGGTGGATTACTGGTAGTTTTATTGTCAATATTATTAATATTGTACAGAAATTGGAGATATGAACAGGAGCTTGATTCTCTTCTTTGGAAAGTCAATTACAAAGATATACAGTTAAAGGAATCAAAAGATGTGACCTCTAATAATGAACTAGTGGTGAAAAGTAATTCAAAGGTAATTATTTATATTATTCAAAAATCCTGGGTAAAAATTATCCTAGGGCCCAAATCGGGTTCTAACTGCATAATTTGCCTCATTTTTTTACTTCTCTAGCTGATCTATTACGTTGCTAACTGGTCAGTCTGTGTCGAACGTGAAGGATAACCATATTAATGCCTCAATATTTATTATTTACTAATAAATACTTGAAATTGTTTTTCTAATTAAAAATTACAAGTTTAATGTTTTAAGGAAATCTTTAGAAATTATTTTAAAATATTAGGAGTACAACTTTGCTTCCGCGGTTTTTCGATAGATGACTGCAGCTGTAAGTGTCGGTTGTAATAGGCAGGTCAAATATTTCATACAGTAAGCTTGGACATATGTCAACATAACGACAGTGCCACATTAGTGAATTTGTGATTGCATCAGAGTGTATTCTCGATCGAAGATGTCAGTTTTCGAGCCAAATTCTCGTCATTTGCGGAAAGTGTTGATTTTCTGCTTTCATTTGAAGAAAACTGCGGCTGAGGCTCATCGAATGCTCTCAAGTACTTACGGTGACGCTGCTCTTAGTGAAAGAACATGTCGTGAGTGGTTTAAACGCTTTAAAAGCGGTGATTTTGATGTCTAGGACCGGCATGGCGGTGGAAGAGAAAAAATTTTCGAAGATTCCGAACTGGAGGCATTACTTGCTGAAGACTCGTGCCAAACGCAAGAACAATTAACAGAATCATTGGGAGTCATTCAACAAGCAATTTCGAAACGCCTCAAAGCCATGGGAATAATTCAGAAGCAAGGAAATTGGATTCCTTATGAATTGAAGCCAAGTGACGTTGAACGCCATTTCTTTTCTTGTGAACAGCTGTTTCAAAAACAGAATCGAAAGGGGTTTTTAAATCACATTGTGACCGGCGACGAGAAATGGGTCCAGTATGATAATCCCAAGCGCAGAAAATCATGAGGAATGCCCGGACATGCCTCCACATCTACGCCCAGACCGAATATTCACGGAGCCAAGGTTATGCTCTGCATTTGGTGGGACCAGCTCGGTGGGGTGTATTATGAGCTGTTGAAACCGAGTGAAACCATCACAGGGGACCAGTACAGAACGCAATTGATGCGTTTGACCCGTGCATTGAAGGAGAAACGACCACAGTACCAAGAGAGACACGATAAAGTTATCCTGCAACACGACAATGCTCGGACACATGTCTCAAAACCCGTCAAGACATACTCGGAAACCCTAAAATTGGAAGTTTTACTCCACCTGCCGTACTCTCCAGACATTTCTCCTTCCGAATACTATTTCCACTCTTATGAAGAAGTCAAAGAATGGATCGATTTGTGGATCGCCTCAAAAGATGCATCGTTTTTTCGAGATGGTATCCGAAAATTGCCCGAAAGGTGGCTAAAAGTATTGGTTAGTGACGGAAAGTGCTTTGAATCTTAAACAGGTAATTACTTACTCAAATTTTTGGAAATAACGGCGGAAGAAAAGTTGTGCACCTAATATTTTCTTAGAATTTCAAAACAAATTGATTATTAAGCTTTTGTAGATATTATCTGATAAAACTCGCAACCGGAAACTTTATTATAAAAGATTTCCGACTAGCACCGGTACAATAGCCCGACTAGTTATTTGGGGGGGTGCGGTTAATTCGGTGAAAAAATGCATGATTTTAGGAATTTTTTTACGATACAGTTACTGCTAGTTTATTTTGACAATATCTAACTTATAGTAAAACTTTGAAACTATATTCCTGGAAATTTATATGGAAAAATATTAAAAATTGAGCGAGTTACAGCGAATCTCCGGAGGCGCCTCGGAAAAAATGTTTTTTTTTTTGCGGTCGACATGATAACTCGAGACAGATTCATCAGAAACAAGAAATTCAAATTGAGTGTTATAAAGGAGATGTTTCTTGAGGTAACGCTGGGACGATTTTATTTTTTCGATTTTTGAATTTTTGGTAGCATTTGAAAGCCAAAAACACGATTTACACTACAAAAAATCGATTAATTTGTTATTGTAAAATCAACAATTATTTAAGAAAACGAAAAAGGCTCTGGCATTACGTTGGAAATTATGTGAAGAACTGTGCGAAATTTCAAAACGATTGGCCCAGTAGATATTGAGTTATGCTGTCCACCGACTTTAATGACACTTTTCAGGAGAACGCTTTAAAGTAAGCGCGCCGCACCGGCTTTCAAATAAGTATGCGAAATCGAGGTGGAGCAACTGACCCTATATTTCCGTCATTTTTGCTCCGATTGACCTGAAATTTTCACACAACAGTCTTGAAATGTTGTACTTTCAAATAAAAAAATTTACAAAAAATCGTAAAAAAAAGTTTAAATACCGAACCCCTCCCTTAACAGTCCCGGACTAGGAACTTTGACAAAATAATAGCCCGATAAGATTTCAAATAGCGACTGATTTGAAGTGGGCCTATTTCTACACTGGATTTACGTTTTTTAAACAGGCGTAACATTTTTTAGAAGCTAGTTGACATTTTAAAATTTAAATTAAAATAAAAATTCGTTTGAAAATAATTGCATAAGTTTAAGGAAATTCATACTAATATAATTTTTTCAGGCTCAACCTTTTGTGAGAACGAGTCAAGTTTCCCTCAGTTCGAATCCAGATGCTGACTTTCGTTACTCAATGATTTACACACAAGTAGGCGTTTATAAGGGCCGAATGTTCGCTGTGAAGAAAGTGAGGAAAAAATCCATAGAGATTACCAGAGAGATGAAAAAGGAGCTAAAAATGGTTTGTATTGAGTTTGTATTTTATAGCCTCGTAAAAAAAAAACAATCGATCGATTATTTTACACTTGGATGGTTTATGAGGGTCTAGATATTTTCAAAAAGATAAAATCATAAAAATAATTGAGAAAAAAATATTATATTTAGGGTAAGTCGGGGAGAGATGCAACACTTTTTTGATCTGTTTCTATTTTATGACGATGACATAGCTGCCAACTTTATCTGTATGTTTCTCTCATTTTACCCTTGCACTTTTAAACCGCGATATCGATTCTTTATTCAATGTAAACTCTCATACTACCTGAAATGAAAGCTAAAACATAAGAAATTCAGAAGGAGATAGAATCTTGTTTAATAGTTGAAGGACATATTTACACTGAACTCCGTTATCCTTGGTCTATTAGTCTAGCAGGGGAAAAGAGTGTTCTATTTCTCCCCCCGTTTCATCTCTCCCCGACTTACCCTGTTCTTAAAGAAAAACACATTTTTTTTCACTTTCTAGATGCGAGATTTACGCCACGATAATTTGAATGCTTTCATCGGTGCATGTACTGATCCTCCAAATATTTGCATCGTCGTTGAATACTGTGCACGTGGAAGCTTAAAGGTTGGTACGTATCACTGCCGTGGCAAGGATATTTTTTATTTGATATAATATTATAAGTATCATTTTACATGAGTACGTTGGCGAAAATCTCGTGTTGAAAATTTCTTCCTGTTCAAAATTGAAATTTATTATTATTACCGGCCTGGTGATGTCGGAAGGTAGTGAGGAATCACAGAAAGAGAAAGGTACATTTTCCGTTAGCAATTAAATACTTCGTCAATTTAGCACTAATCACATTTTTTTAAGAGTAGAATTTACGCTGAGTAAAATATAAACCCGATCTTATTTATTATATGAATTCGCGCACTAATAAATTATATGAATTTGATCCATATGTGAACAGTTGTAGAACCAAAAAAAGAACAAGTTGTAATGGG
The DNA here is from genome assembly GCA_904066015.1 of Synergus gifuensis. Classification (NCBI taxonomy): domain Eukaryota; kingdom Metazoa; phylum Arthropoda; class Insecta; order Hymenoptera; family Cynipidae; genus Synergus; species Synergus gifuensis. The sequence goes on along the minus strand of CAJFCO010018429.1, from coordinate 69,173 downwards.
AAATTATTTTTAACCGTTAGTTTCCATAAATTACTAGCCGACTCACGGTTCGATATCTCAGGCATCTCAAAGTCCAGCGTGAGTATGCGCGTGCGACCTTTATCGAAATTGTATGAGCGAGCGGAAGCCGTCGAGAGGTTACTCTTTTTTCGATTTTCCTGGTGTCTTGAAGTATTGTAAGTTTGCGGAGGGGTCGGTAGAGGATTTTAAGTAAACAAAATTCATCTTAAATAAATATGTTTAAACTTCGTAATTAAATCTTTTATGGATCAGCCCAAACATTACCTGCCATGCAATGATGATTGTCATTTACTAGTCCAATACTTAATTATCAACTTTTCTATTCAATTTAATTAGCATCTTTTCTTTGCTAGTTGAGTCAACTAACTGGCACTCAATTTTTGTCTTATAATGATTTAAATATAATATAACTTGAAGTCTCGGCAGCGCAAACCCAGAACGGGCCGAGTTAGGGAAATAATTAATAATAATTTCCCGTCTCAAAGTATTCAATACATTAATAATGAATGAAAAACAGATAACCTTGCCGTGGTAGAGCGTAACTGAACTCCCCCCTCACCCCTCCACTAGTTATTTGATCCATTAGGTAAGAAGATAAGAGAGCCAGCAACGAACACGGTAGAATTCATACACCAATCCAAATGATGATCTTGTACACTTTCTAACTGATTCGACCCAGTCCGGAATCGTGTTCTGAAGCAATTCGAGATATCCCGGGTAAATCCGAAGTAAGTTTTCAATCCGAATCAATCAGAGGTTCATTCAAAATCAATTCAAACTTATAATTCGAGTAAATCTGATCTATCCAAACTTTCAATCTGGATGAATCCGGTCAATCCTGTTAATTTAAACTTACAATCTCAATGAATCCGAATCAAGCTGAATTGTTCTGAAAAATTCATATATAACAATTAGCTTTCGTGGGTCAAAGCCCATCGCTTATCCCAACGGACACTTCAGTCGAACCAGAGTTAGACTTAAGGAAAAATAAAACTGATACAAATTTCTAGTACGGAAAAATAACATGGGTCTTATATTTTCCTACAAGCTAAAATGCTAAATTGGAGGAGGGGGGGGCCTTCCTACAAGGGGACATCGTGTTTACGGATGGCTCCAAGGCGGAGAGCTGGACGGGAGCTGGACTGTATGACAGCGCGCGCAAGAGGGGGATGGCGATCCCGCTGGGACAATACCCAACGGTATTCCAGGCGGAGTTATATGCCATTTTGCGATGTACGGAGATGCTGATAGAGGAAAATAAAAGGGGCAGATGCTAATGCAATCTGCTCTGATAGCCAGGCGACAATCAAAGCGGTTGGGAAACCGGAAATCACATCGATTCTGGTGTGGGAGTGTAAAAAGGCTCTCAACCGACTTTCAGAAAACAATAGGGTGGCCATATTATGGGTCCCTGGTCACTCAGGGATCAAGGACAACGAGAAAGCAGATCAACTGACGAAAAAAGGGGCAGAAGGCAGGCCAATTGGCCTAGAACCCTTTCTGGACCTGGCAGCCTGCTGTACCAGGCTAGAGATCAAAAACTAGGTGGTAAAACAGCACCAGAAGTACTGGGCGAAGTTGGTACAACATAGTACAGTTGCTCACGGGGCACAACCATTTGAATTACCACAAATACAAGATGGGGCTGATAGACAGCACCGTCTGTAGGAAATGTGAAAGGGACGATGAAACGTCCCTTCTTGTCCTAGGTCGATACCCAGCACTTGCTGGGTTCAGACACCAAATCCTCGGGGCGGCTTTGCTGGAACCAGAGGAGACTAGGGCGCTACAGGTTGGCAACATTCTAGTCTTCTTCAGGAGGACTGGAACGGGGGGTTAGTGAGCGTCAAGGGGAAAGTGATTAGGCACAATGGGCTTTTAGCCTGAGTGCCTGTAGGGCCCCACGGGGGTGGGGCGCCTTGCCCGAACTGTCCAACCAACGAACCAACAAACAATGCTAAATTACTTAAGGTGCCAGTGTATGTGTGTAATAATGATTACAATTTAAGGTTGCGGAAGGCACCCGAAAAGTTTCCCTCAAAAGGCACGTTAAGATTTCCCACCCGGGTGCACCTCGGGTACTGCGTCCTTTTCAAACATATTGAAATTTCGACTTGTAAGAAAAGGACGCAGTACCCGAGGTGCACCCGGGTGGGAAATATGAACGCGCCAAAAGGGGGTTAAAATACTGACGTAAGAGGTGGTGAGTAAGAGAGAAGGCTTAAGATGGTATCTGTGAAAAGAGTCGAGCCGTGTAAGTGCGTCTTTTTGGGCGCGGTACAATTGTCAGCGAAACAAGACGAAAGTCATCGTCTGAACCCGTCTCTCTCGGAAAAGCGGAAAGCGTTGAGGAGATAAGCGCCCCTTCTCTCACCGAGGGGGATGATCTTGCAGGCCGAGACGGAGCCAACTCGGAGGAAGCTGTTGGTAGAAAATTTAGGTATGGTCGGATCGGTTCGATCGACCCTATTTGTTTCCGTCAGTATATAGGTGAATCCAGCGTAAACCAGTTTTAAACCGGCCTACCCCTTTGTCTGATAGGCAACTATAGTTACGCTATGTATAGTCTTGTATTACGAGGAATTCTTAAATGGGAGTCGGTTCCCAGGTCACTAGTTAACTGGTTACAGTGGGTCAGGATACTGATGCATCTAGCGGGTTCAACCAGCAGAAGAAGAGATCCTCCAAGTTAACCAAGCTAGGCCGGTTATAAGCCGGCGTATCCTTTTGTTAAGTGTTCAGGTCGGTCCTGATCACTCTAGTACAGTTACGTCTATAGTAGAGAAACCAGTCAGTTCACCAAGTGCAGGCTTACAATCAGCACCGCTGCTCGGAAAACTGCGAAAAACGTGCGACTGCGAGCGCTTTTATAATCTCGCAGGCGGTCGTTCGACTGGAGCGCGCAGGCGCTTTGTCAAGTATTGTGGTAGTGGGGATAGCCCAATAATAGTTCGTGACCAAGTGTACAAAGCAATGCGAATCGCACTTACAGTGCCAACGGGTTCGCCCGTAGGGTACCTAGTACTAAGAAGAAGAAGAAGAAGCAGGGATAGCGGGCTGTCGTCTCGTTACGCATTGATCAATGACAGAGGAACAAATATGTACATGCATATGTCCTATTATAAAAAGATGATTAAAAAAAAGGTCGAAAGTCGTGATCCCTTTTCTGTAATCCTGATTCGTCGCCTAGGTATCGATAGTGAACTTCGACAATCGATGCTTGTCGTTTCTGTAATCCTCGTTCGTCGCTTAGTTACGAATATGTAAGTTTCCACAATCTATACTTGCCTTCCCGCGCTCATTAGTCCAGCGTTGGGAAGTGACCTGTTACTAAGAAGGGTTGGGAAATGACATGTAGAAAGTAGTGGCGCGTCACAATTTAAACTATTCTGAATTATCATTAAATATAATATTTATTGGTTGCTGTTTGCGCGCATTTTAAAATAAAAAAAAATTTTAAGTAATACGTATGCTCAATTGATGTCACCGTAATAGTTATATTTTACTATTTCAATTAAAATTATGTTTATAATAAAATAATACTATTGAAATAGAGATCAAATATATAATATTTTCATATTCGTAAAACTTTTAATTATAATTTATAATAATCCTCGATTATCATTTTTCGTTTCACTAGAGTTGGGAAGTTACTTTAAGTTTCTATTTAAAGTTACTTGGCATTTTATATATTGTCAGGCTTCTTTCTCTTTCAATCTCATTACGATTCAACAAATTGCGGGACTATGAGACGGTATCCTTATTTTATTTTCTATAGTGCTTTATTTTATAAATAAAAATGGCGAGGAAGGAAAGGGGTGGACAAAAATAAAATTAACAAAAAGTTTGTACTAAAAAGCATAAAACATAAAATAGTATTATATCATACGATATTTATTTTAAAATATAAAATCGAAAGCGTGCTTTTGTGCAACTCTCATTGGTTGCACGCTGAATAGTGAAATCAGTATACTATATATTGAAATGGTAAAGGTGAATGGCGAAGAGAAATGGTAAAGGGATATGATAAAGGGAAATGGTAAAACGATATTGCAAAGGGAAATGGAAAAGGGAAATGTTAAATAGGAATGGGAACGGAAAATGGTAAAGGGCAATGGCAAAGAGAAATGATAAAGGGATATGATAAAGGGAACTGGTTAAGGGGAATGGTGAATGGAAATGGCAAAGGGAAATGGTAAAAGGATATGGCAAAGCGAACTGGTAAAGAGGAATGGAACGGGAAATGGCAAAGGGGAATGGCAAAGAGAAATGATAAAGGGAAATGGTAAAGAGGAATGGTAAAGGAAATGCGAAGGGAAATGGTAAAGAAGAATGGCAAAGGGAATGGCAAATGGAATATTAAAGGTAAATGGTAAAGAGAAATGCCAAAGGGGAATGGTAAAGGGAAATGGCTAAGGGAATGATAAAGGGAAATGGAAAAGGGAATGGTAAAGGGAAATGGCAAAGGGAATGGTAAAGGGAAATAGGAAATGGAAATTGTAAATGGAATGGAATAAGAAAATGGTAAAAAGAAGTGGTAAAAGGATAATGGCGAAGGGAAATGTTAAGGGGAAATGGCAAAGGGAATATTAAAGGTGAATATTATAGGGAAATGGTAAAGGGAATGACAAAGGGAAATGGCAGAGGGAATGGTAAATGGAAATATCAGGGGTAATGGTAAACGGAAATGGTAAAGTGGGACAGCATTAGTAGATAACAAACCGGAATCAATGGAGATATTGGAAATTTCACCAAGAAAATAAAAGCACAAATATTAATTATCATATTCGTAATCAACCAGTTTGTCAAAATACATAAGTATACGGAGCCGGAAGAAAATCGGAGGTCCACCCTTTTCGGAGGTTCACCCTTATTATTTAAAATCAAAAATAGTTGTAGTATGTACCTATTTAGATTATACAATTAGGAAATTTTTTTATAAATATATATTATTCTTTGAAAGTTGTTTTAGTTTTTAAAATACATAAAAATCTTAATTATAAATGTTAGAAAAGAAGAAATAAAATATCGTAAATTATAAAATTGAGAGACAAAGGAAATGCGCGCGCGAGGCGCGCGGTCGAGCTAGTGTCGAGTAGAATACATATTCGTTCGCTCGTTACACCTATAAATTCGAATTCATTAAGATTAGATGGATTCATTCTTTATAAATCTGATTGATTGAGAAAAAGATTTCGGAATTTTATCCAGAATAGTTCGTATTGATTAGGAAATATTCGATTCTAGCGGAATGATTCTTAAAAATTCGCAGAATTTACATTGGTTTATAAACAGTTTGTGGAATGGCTTGTAATAGTTCGTATTGAATCGAAATGAATTTCAATCAAAATTTTCGCCAAGGTATCGTTTGTTAAGATTATAGTTGTAAATTATAATTGTAAATTTCAAATCACCATCTACTATTATTTTTCTAATATTCATTCCTGGCCACGTCGGTGATAGTAAAAATGCCTTTAAATTTATTCTTGACTTCTGACATTTTCCAAAATTCGCTAACATTGCACGTAAGTGAAATCAAAAATTGCATTTAAATCAAATTATTATACAAAACGATGGGCGGCACTATCGTCCATTGGAATCGGAAAAGAGTAAAATCCAGATTTTCCGGACTTGAGAATTTCCTGGTCCGGAAGGCATCGAAAAACGTTGTTTCGAGCAAAACGCGTTTCAGTGCGGCGGCGGTTCGCTACGCGTACGCCTTCTCGCGCAGTTAGCAAAGCAAAAGGTCACATAAAAGTACCGTTACACTGCTCCGATCTTTACAAAATTTTAGTATGATACTTCTGGATATGTATACTTTCGGAAAATGTAATTTAAAAAATCGATGTTTTAAAAATTCTAATTATGGTAGACCTCTTGAAGAATTTTTATAATTTAGTTTTTGTAATTCATACATTTAAAAATATTGTAGGATCCGAAATTTATTTTTTGCCGATGTAAAAAATATTTATTTTCTGTACAGGATATTCTAGAAAATGAAGATATCAAGCTTGACAACATGTTCATGGCTTCTTTAGTTGGTGACATTGTTCGAGTACGTACTTAATTAATTCATAAAATGTTCTTGAAAATATAAAAAAAAAATAATAACTATGTGTTCATTGATACTGATTTTCACAGGGAATGATTTATTTACACGAATCTGTGGTCAAATTTCATGGATCCCTTAGTACATCAAATTGTTTAGTGGACTCACGATGGGTTGTTAAATTAGCTGATTTTGGACTTCATGAATTTAAACGTGATGCAGAAATCGATGCAGAAGATGTAATGAAAAAATATCAAGGTTGAAAAATTTTTTCTTTATTAAATAAAAGAAATAATAATGAAATAATCACCTCAAACCAATATTCTACTAATAAATGTGTTTTATATTAATAGGATTATTATATCGAGCACCGGAATTAATTCGAACATCAAGAATATGTGAGCTCACACCAAGAAACTATCAAAAAGGAGATACTTATTCGTTTGCTATTGTACTTTACGAATTGCAAGGACGTCATGGGCCTTTTGGAATTACGAATTTATTACCTCCAGAAATTCTTAAAAGAATTGTTACTCGAGAACCGGGTGTGCCTCCTTTCAGGTTGATCAAAAAAAATAAATTTATTAAAATAAAAATGTATTATTTTGGTAGAATGTGGGAAATATTAAGAATTCGAAACAATTTTTCAGACCACCTTTAGATCAACTGGAAAACATCTTTGACTTTATTCGAGATTGTCTAATAGAATGTTGGTCGGAGGATCCGGAAATGCGTCCTGATTTTAAAGTCATAAGGAATAAACTACGACCATTACGAAAAGGAATGTGAGTTCACTTTTACCAGGTCTAGAAGTATGAAACCGGAATTTCCGTACAGATGGTGCTTGCCATCAGTTTAGGGACCGTGTGACCACTTCCGCTGCGCCATCTTCTCCCTCTAGGAGCAGAGAAAGATTTTTAGTAGACAACAACCCGAGTTCGACATACCAGTGAATGTAAGACAAGTTTCAACATGTCGAGTTTTGTGCCTACAAATTACGATTTGCGGACATAATTGGTTTTTTGTTACCACTTAAAGACAACTGCTGCAGAATCGCATCGGATGCTTGTTGACGCATACGGTGACCATGTTCTGGGAAAAACACAGTGTTTTGAGTGGTTTAAAAAATTCAAAAGTAGTAATTTTGATGTGACGAACGAAAATCGTGGAAAACCACTGAAAAAGTTCAAAGACGATGAATTGCAAGCCTTACTCGATGGAGATGATTCTCAAACTCAACAAACACTCGCGGATCAGCTGAATGTATCGCAGAAACCCATCTCCCTTCGTCTGAAAGCAATGGGAAATATTCAGAAAGTCGGAAAATGGGTTCCGCATGAACTCAACGAAAGGCAGCAAGAAAAGTCGGAAAATCACCTGACAAATTCTGCTCGATAGATTCAAACGGAAGTCATTTCTCCATCGAATCGTGACAGGTGATGAAAAGTGGATCTATTTTGAGAATCCTAAGCGTGGTAAATCGTGGGTGAATCCAGGCGAACCATCGACATCAAGTGCAAGACCCAATCGCTATAGAAAGAAGACAATGGTGGGATCAGAAATGTGTTATCTACTATGAGCTACTATAACCTGGTGAAACTGTCAACACGAATCGCTACCAACAGCAAATAATCGATTTGAATCGAGCATTGCAAAAAAAAACGACCGGAATATCGAAGAAGACAACACAAAGTGATTTTTCTTCACGATAATGCCCCATCATATAGAGCGAAACGGGTCAAGGAAACGATCCAGGCGTTCAGTTGGGAGCCACTGTCTCATACCGCTTATTCTCCAGACTTGGCTCCGTCGGATTACCATATGTTCGCATCGCTGGGCCACGCTCTCGCTGAACAACGATTCACTTCGTACGAAAACGTCCGATAATGGCTGGATAACTGATTCGCTTCAAAAGACGAACACTCTTATTGGCGGGGCATTCATCACCTACCGAAGAGGTGGGAAAAATGTGTAAAAAGCGAGGGAAATTACTTTGAATAAAGTACTTTTGACCATTTTCATGTACCAGACGTGTAATTTTTGCAAAAAAATTCCGATTTCATACTTCTAGACCTGGTACATAAGTTTATTTTTTTAACTTCGAATTTAGATGCTACTTAATGTTTACCCTGGCAAAAGTTTTGGATAAAAAATTTTCTATCTTTTTGAATCAATTTGGAATTTGTATCCGAACCAGTTTCTTATGGATCTATTCTGAAATCGAACAGAATATTCCTATTGGAATTAATCCAAACTTAAACCAAAATTTCTATTCAGCTGAATATAATCCAATCTGATTTTGAAGCAATCCGACTGTACCCGACCAAATTCGAGGTGAAAATCAAGATTTCTGTCCGTCTGAATTCCATTATGAAACAATAAGGATTTCTATCCGATTGATAAGTGTTATCAGTAGTATAGCGAAGCCGGTATCAGGCCTCTTACGAATACTGGGGGTCAATGTAAGGTCTGCAACTGAACGGTTGGTAAGTTACCTTATACCTGCTTAGCTGACAGCTGTACTTGTGATCGAATTGATTTCGGATTCAATTGTGTTGGGTACCACGGATTAACAAAGAGTGTAATACAAGCTTCGAATTCGTTTTCTATCAATTTAGAGTTGAGTTACGAATAAAAAAAGGTTGTAAAGAGAGGTTACACACGTGTGCGTAATGCACGCACACTTCTATCAGGCTCTCGTTACCGAGCCTTACGAGCGTCTACCCCCACTCGTACTATCCCTACTCCGAGCGTCAGCCATTGCAGGCTGATGTCTTAAAACCAGTCGCACGACGTTCGATCGGCAGTTCATGGGCAGTTCAATCGGGCCTCGTGCCCGGTGAAGACTTAAATCTTATCCCTATGATTAGGCGCTACTATCATAGGTAGAAGACCCGCCAGAATTGCAAGGCGTGCGCGCACTCACACTTGCCATTCTCAACCAACTTCTCTCCTTCGAGGGTTGTCTATGCTAAGGCGTGCCTGTCATAGCAAACTCTAAGTCACAGAAATCACAATTAACAGGTTCTAATGTAATTTTAATATCACGCATCTTTTCCGTTCTCTCTCATCAACGGTGTATGATTTCTAAAATTAATAGGATTTCTTCCGTTGCTGTAAAGAAACTCTTGTACCAAAACTCTAACTACACCGTTTTACCGTCAACTCTTTCCGTTTACCGTACAGTCAAATGTTTTTCCATAAAACCGTAAATTCCGCCTCCGTTCATGCGTAAATGCACCATCCATTTGTTTAAACTCACACACTATTAGAAATGTAATTTTATAGGAAAATAAACGCTCTATTTAATTTTATAAATTAATTGATCTGCTTTTTGATTATCTCTAAAACCTGAACCGGGTTAGGCTGAAGCATCCGCTAAGATAATCATATTATAAAAGACCACAGAAAATGACATCGTTATGTTACGACCCGAGCGGAGCGTAGTTGTTATGTAAAATAGGCTAGCGGAGGATGAGTTTGCTGATTATGTCAGGGTGGTAAGGCCTGACTTTATTTTTATTGTAGGTACGTTGTCACTAGCAATTCTATGCGAACTGTGTTATTCAAATAAAACATTTAAATTTGACAAAAGACAATTTATTACAAAACAAGTTATTTAAATGAGTACAGAAATTTGATACATAAAAACTTACGATACTTCTCGGTTGAGAAGGCAAGAGAAGAAAATAAGAGTTGTCGCTTGCGTCTCTATTAATCGGAGGACAACGGCAAGATCCTCACGTAGAGTTGAGTTGCTAGAGTAAGGGCTAACACTTCTTGTGTCACTTCACTTACTGGTCGAGCGATACACGAACCATTGGCAGAGATCGAATCCACTCGTGAGTTCTTTCCCTAATGGTAATACAGCGGAGCTTTACCCGGGTTAGACTCTACGACGACCGTACTAGCGTTTAGTCAAAGGGACTTTGTTCAATTTATGTAGAAACCGTAAACGTAGTAACCGAAACTGACCGCGATCCTCGATGCTTCAAAGGGCGGCTTGCCTAGTCAGACTGACTCGATACAAGATTAAGTTAACAGTACTACTGCTTGAAACAAATGAAACAGCTCTTAATCAGAGCAGCGTTTATATACATAAAGAAAATGCATTCGCCTTTCCACACCCACCACGCCCGATACACCCGATTTGATCATCTCATCTAACACGCCCGCCACGCCCAACCTTCTCATGTGGTTTGTCACGTTCAGTGTATTATTGTAAATCAGCACGTTTTGTTATGACTTAGGACGAGTGGACATATTTGATGAGACGAATGAAACATCTTATTATAATTATTGAGATAAAATATCAATCAACGCGCAGCATGTTGGTATTTTCAATATAGGTGGAAAGTTATGAACAAAGTTCCTTGTACCAATGCTAAGGGTAATCTTTTCTTCTTTTGCCTTCTTAGGACTTAATGATCCTTAAATTATGATCCCTTATATCTATTGTATTTAGATTACTAACATATCTATCTACATGTGTAACATGTACACATGTACATACATACATTTATTATTCAGTTTCTTATAATTTATATAAACTAATATAAGAATACGTGCTAAGTAGAATACTATGGCGTGTGGTCAGCATGTCTGACTATACACAAAGTTATCACTTCTATTATAATGAACAACGTATTATCTTGTGTAGGTTTCTTTTACTCTTATGCTACCATCACTACTTAAGTATCTTTTGTATATAACCAGGCATCTTCATAATTACATACTACTTTATCGACCGTAGTTGTTACAATAACTCTTAGCACTGGCTCATAATTGTTATAATGTATCTGTTGATATGACTAATTATCATTTAATTAGTTAGAAGTTAATGTGGTTGCATATTATTGGGCGTTACAAAGAAAATTTAATATTTTTGGGATGTAACAGTTACAAGGTTTAAAAAGAACTAAACAGGATTAAAAACTTTATTCGGATTAGATTAGAAACTTCCGAAATTTGGAAAATGCGACACTTTCGCCAGGGTAACAACTTTCAATTTGTAAATCCTTATAAACACAAATGACAGGAAAAAAGGCTACAGTAATTTATGTCATTTTTTCATGACCTCTCGTTCTCGAAAAAATGTCAAGAATTACTTAAATTTTTCCCTATCATATTTTTTCTTAAAGGAAAATAAAAAGTTTTTCCAAACTGTTAATACTTTGTTGGTTGTATTATTTTCGTTCTAGGAAGCACAATATTTTTGATAATATGATGGCAATGATGGAGAAGTATGCGAATAATCTCGAGGCACTAGTAGACGAGCGAACAGATCAACTAACAGAAGAAAAAAAAAAAACAGGTACTTTTATTTTTATTTTTATTTTATTTAATTTTTATTTTTACTTTTGTACTTTACAGGAAACAATTTCGATTGGATAAAAATTGACTGAGTTAGGGGAGAGGGAATTTTTGGATTTTGTGCTGGTAGACGCTACTTCGAATGTACTAGACTGCCTTTTCGCATAGAATAAACAAAATATTGTCCTACATCTTTTCCATAGACTTTTTCCAGATCCATCGAATGGTTATAACGGTTTTTTCAACAATTGAACATTTGACCCCTTTTGTAAAATAAAAAATATTTTTGACTTTTTTTAAGAAACCGCTTTTTTTTTTTTTTTTATCTCAAAGTGAAGCTCAAGGTCTTATCTTTCGCAGATCTTAAATACAAGATGTCGTTTTTTTTTCTCGAGAAATTTGTCGTGTAAATTATGAATATTTATTATTTATAGAACAGCTAAAAGTATTTTAATGCCTGAATTACAGTCTCTGTATGAATGTGATACTATGGAAGTAAATTTAAGTGTATTTTTCAAATTTAAAATATATTTTCAGAAAATTGTTATTATTTGTATATATCTACTGCGTTAAATCTATAAATAGGCTTTCCCCTTAAAAAGTAATTACCTGTTTATGATTCAAAGTACTGTCTGTTACTAGCCACTACTTTTTTCCATCTTTCGGGCAATTGTCGGATACCATATCGAAAAAACGATGCGTCTTTTGAGGCGATCCTCGAATCGATCCATTCTTTGACTTCTTCATAAGAGTGGAAATGCTGCTCAACTAGGCCATGTGCCATCGATCGCAACAAATGGTAGTCGGAAGGAGCAATGTGTGGAGAGTACGGCGGGTGGAGTAAGACTTCCCATTTTAGGGTTTCCAGGTATGTCTTGACGGGTATTGCGACATGTGGCCGAGCATTCTCATGTTTCAGGATAACTTCATCGCGTCTCTCTTGGTACTGTGGCCGTTTGTCCTTCAATGTACGGCTCAAACACATCAATTGCGTTCGATACCGGTCCCCTGTGATGGTTTCACTCGGTTTCAACAGCTCATAATACACCACACCGAGCTGGTCCCACCAAATGCATAGCATAACCTTGGCACCGTGAATATACGGTCTGGCCGTTGACGTAGAGGCATGTCCGTACATCCCTCATGATTTTCTGCGCTTGGGATTATCTTACTGGACCCATTTCTCGTCGCCGGTCACAATGCGATGTAAAAACCCCGTTCAAAGTCTCTTGGCTTCAATTCATAAGGAACCCACTTTCCTTGCTTCTGAATCATTCTCATGACTTTGAGGCGTTTCGAAATTGCTTGCTGAGTGACTCTCAATGATTTGGCTAATTCTTCTTGAGTTTGACACGAGTCTTCATCATTTAGTTCCTCCAGTTCGGTATCTTCGAAAATTTTTCTTTCTTCCACCGCCATGTCGCTCCTCTACATCAAAATCACCACTCTTAAAGCATAGAAACCACTCTTGAAACTTTCTTTCACTGAGAGCAGCCTCAACGTAAACACTTGATAGCATTGGATGAGTCTCAGTCGCAGTTTTCTTCAAATGAAAGCAGAAAATCAACACTTCCTGCAAATGACGAGAATTTGGCTCGAAAACTGACACCTTCGATCGGGAATACACTTCTGGTGCAAACACAAATAGAGAAAGCATTAATTATTTTCTTAAATATATAAAAATATATACAGGGTGTTTCGCGAGTTCTTTGCCAACGTGAAACTACAAATACTAGAGCAAAAACTAAGTCGAAAACTCCTATAACAAAATGTTGCTAAATGCGTTCTTTTCAAACTATAGAGCAACAAAGTTGACAAAACAGAAGTACAGTACAATCTCGTTTATCCGAGGTAATGTGGGGAAGGGGTACCTCGGATAAGCGAAAACTCGTATAACACGGAATATATAAAAAACTCGAAAACTTTCATTATCTTTGGTATATTTAAAATGTTACAATGCAATTTCTCCACATTAACATATGAAAGTGAAAAATTAAGGAACTTGGATTTGTTTTTCGCGTTACAATTAAACTACTTCGCGCGCATAGCATAGCGGCGTCATCCGTTTTATCCGATTTTTTCCGTATTATCCGAGTGCATAGCTCGGTTAACGCGGAGTGCTCGGATAAGTCCGGTGGCTCGGATAACGCGGAACCTCGGTTGATCGAAGGCCGGATAAACGGGATTGCACTGTACAATACTCGTTCTCAGACATTCTCGCGTGGGTCACGGATACAAGATGGTCTCAATTGTGCTTCTAATTGGCCAACTTTGTTGATCTGTAGTTTCAAAACAACGCATTTTATAACATTTTGTTATGGGAATTTTCGAGTTAATTTTTGCAGTAGTACACTGTGTAACGTTACGGTTTTCTTGGCATCCCTGCTCGGACGCCATGTGATGCTGCGTTTTGCCCTACCGGACGCTTCAGTGGATGGCAGGCTCAATTTTAAGGGCGAGTTAAATAATATTAGGTGTACAACTTTTCTTCCGCCGTATATCGATAGATGGCTGCAGCGGTAAGTGTCGATTGAAATAGGCAGGTCAAAAATTTCATACAGTAAGCTTGGACATCTGTCAACATAACGATAGCACCACATTAGTGAATTTGTGTTTGCATCAGAAGTGTATTCTCGATCGAAGATGTCAGTTTTCGAGCCAAAATCTCGTCATTTGTGGGAAGTGTTGATTTTCTGCTTTCATTTGAAGAAAACTGCGGCTGAGGCTCATCGCATGCTCTCAAGTGCTTATGGTGACGCTGCTCTTAGTGAAAGAACGTGTCGTGAGTGGTTTCAACGCTTCAAAAGCGGTGATTTTGATGTCGAGGACCGGCATGGCGGCGGAAGAGAAAAAATTTTCGAAGATTCCGAACTGGAGGCATTACTTGCTGAAGACTCGTGCGAAACGCAAGAAGAATTAGCAGAATCATTGGGAGTCACTCAACAAGCAATTTCGAAACGCCTCAAAGCCATGGGAATGATTCAGAAGCAAGGAAATTGGGTTCCTTATGAATTACAGCCAAGAGACGTTGAACGCCGTTTCTTTGCTTGTGAACAGCTGCTTCAAAGACAGATTCGGAAGGGTTTTTTTACATCGCATTGTAACCGCCGACGAAAAGTGGGTCCACTACGATAATCCCAAACGCAGAAAATTATGGGGAATGCCCGGACATGCCTCCACATCTACCCCCAGACCGAATATTCACGGTGCCAATGTTATGCTCTGCATTTGGTGGGACCAGCTCGGTGTGGTGTATTATGAGCTGCTGAAACCGAGTGAAACTGTCACAGGCGATCGGTATCGAACGCAATTGATGCGTTTGAGTCGAGCATTGAAGGAGAAACGGCCACAGAATCAAGAGAGACACGATAAAGTTATCCTGCAACATGACAATGCTCGGCCACATGTCGCAAAACCCGTCAAGACATACTTGTAAACCCTAAAATGGTAAGTCTTATCCCACCCGCCGTACTCTCCAGACATTGCTCCTTCCGACTACCATTTGTTCCGATCGATGGCACATGGCTTAGCTGAGCAGCATATCCACTCTTATGAAGAAGTTAAAGAATGGATCGATTCGTGGATCGCCTCAAAAGATGCAAAGTTTTTTCGAGATGGTATCCGACAATTGCCCGAAAGATGGCAAAAAGTAGTGGCTAGTGACGGACAGTACTTTGAATCATAAAGAGGTAATCACTTTTTCATAATAAAGCCTCAAATTTTCGACAAAATCGGCGGAAGCAAAGTTGTGCACCTAATAATAATTTTAATTTGATGAGAATACAATGAATACTAGTTTCGGTGTGTGCCCCAGAGAGAGAGAGCGAGCGATACTTTTGGTGAACGATTACGTAAGTTACGTATCACTAGCGGTCGAGATGGATACTTTCTCCTGAGTCCTTCTCTCTCTTTATAACGGTATGCGGTGCGGTGAGAGAGAAAGGGATGGGAGATTTCATGCTTATTTATTTATTATATACTTTTTCTTTGCTTAAATTTCCCATGTACGGTTTAATACGGGATTATCCCAGGGTGGGTTGGTTTTGTCGACCAACACACTCTATCCCCATAGTTGGCCATGGGGGTGCCCTCTGGTCAAGTATAGAGTGGACAATTTATGACGGTAACAGGGTGAGACAGGAGTAACCAGGTGTAGGCCAGGTTTGGGCCGACATACCCTCTGTGCCTGATGACTGGCCATGGGGGTGCCCGCTGATCAGGCATCAGGTGGTTCGCTAGGGTGGAAAGTCAGGTGTCTTTCCCCAGGTTGGAAATCGTCCCCAGGTCGGCCCAGGATAGGTCGGTGCGAGCCGACGTATCCTTTTGCTAAGTGCACGGCTGTAGGGGTGCCTGTCAGTCGCGCACATAGTGGGTCTTCCTCGAAGAAGATCTCCAGGTTAGTCGCGGTGGCTCTGCTATGGTGGTAGCCCGCTAGCAGAGAGACTAGCTGAGTTTCACCGAGTGCAGACTTGCTGCTCCTCGGCGAACTGTCGAAATTTGCTTGATGCGTCGCTTATAAGCATTTGTAATTACGTAATGTGTAGCCGGCGGATGGTAGGGGAAGCCGGCTGGTGGAAATCTTGCCCTGCCCGCTCGGTGACGTGAATCAGCGGCGATAGAAACTGAAGGATGGAAATATGTGACTCGCGACTATACTGCCCGTTACTCGCCCCCCCCCCCTCTGCTCTATGGATTTGAGCCCAGGATTACTGTCTTCCTGAGAAATTGCGTTCGCTCCCAAATAAAGATAAGGGATGGTGAGGAGTTGAGAGGAGAGGCTCTGCTAGTTCGGCAGTGCTCGGCCGCTGCTCGGCATTACCGTAGCGACAGAGTGGGAAGTACTCTAAGCGGATAAATTCGTTAGTGTATTATTGCGGAGCCTGCCGAGCTCGCGTAGGTAATACTGGTACATACGTTCCTGACTTACGGCCTGCTCGCTCCCTTGATATGTGTCAACTGACCAACCGAAATGCGACAACAATCAAAGTTCCAGTGTATTTGGAATTTCACGTTGGCAGGGAACTCGCGAAACACCCTGAATAATGCTTTTTTCTCGAAATAAAGAATCTTTCGACCTCATCATTCATAGTTTTGAATGAAATTTATTTATATTAGATTACTTAATTTTATGCGATGCGAAAAACCTTTAACTTTCTTACATTAGTTTTGAATTTTCGTTATTTGAACTAATATATGAAAAATAAAAAATTTTTTAAATTATGAATAATCATAATTTCATTAATATTTAATTAAAAACAATAATCCTACATGTCAATCGATTCGTTTCGACGCAACTAATCTTTCTTTTTTTTTACATGAGCTTTGAATTTTGAATATTTGAGAAGTTATTGTCGAAAAAACAATTTTTAAAAAAAATCTAAATGTACATAAAAATTTTTAAATTCAAAATTTTGACAAAACCTTTGGCATATTTTGAGATATTGGTGGTGCCAATATACCTTACAAATTTCATCAATTTATCTACAACTGTCTAAGTTAATAGGGCGACAAAAGACGGCGACATCCATACACACTTATAAACATACAAACACACACACATACATCTGGAGAATTGATTAGAATGTTGTATTAGACATTTATCAAGTGAGGAAAGTTTAATTAAAACATTTTAAAATTATTGGAAAATGTAACGACTACAAGGCTTTCTCTATGAGGAAGCAAAATCATTTAATGCATTAAATCTAATCGTTTTTCGAAATTATCTCAATTTTTCCCGTAATTTAAGTCATCTATTCTTATTATTCTAAATTATTATTTAAAATGTTGAATCAACCATTTTCAAAACACACTAATATTAATTCCTGATAATAAAAGTTACTTTTAAGTAGTCGACATTTTCAATAAGTCACTTTCGGTCCGCCATTTTTTTCAACATTTTGATTCGAAATTTTCAATCATTGTTACGTACCAACCCTCTGAAAAATATTATATTCTTTATAAATCATTATTTCTTTAAAATTTCACTTGCGAGATTAGGTCGATAAATTTCGCAAGTGAAGACCTCAATATATAAATTAAATACATTAAGAATATTTTACTGAGGCCACTAGTAGCAGTAACCCGAGCTTTCAACGCGATACCTCGGTGATGAAACATTAAGCAAGCCTCGAAGTATGAACTGGATTCACGAAATATAGAAATATTTATTAAATTAGGATTAATTCTTAAAACTTTATAATTTGGTAAAATAGTTTGGAATGAAAGAACAGAATGAATGAAAAGAATTATATCTCAAATCTCGCCATGTTCATGTTCGCATTGTATTATGAATCATAATATACTTGGCTTCGACTGCTAGAGGCGGACGCCTATACCGAATAGCTAACGTAGATGCATGATGGCCGTACGGAGGCGCGTTATCGGATACTCCACCTCGCCCCTCTCTTACCCGACCTTCCCGTCTCATATTCGTCCTTCCGCATTTTCTTCCTCAGGGCTCTGACCTACTCTATAATCAGCTGATTAATACTCAGTTATTTAAATAATATCGTATAAATTAATTACATTCTATTTAATAAATACTCAATTGAAATTGAGTTGAAAAATGAAATTTGAATTCTTTCGAAACATTAGTTACAAATGTCTCTCTGCTGGCATCAATCAAAAGTCGACAAATTCCTGTCCTTGTGCAAGACGAACAGAAATATTCAATCGTTCGCAAGTTTGCAGAATCAAATGAAACAGTGACCGATTTCAGGCACTTGCCCTCTATTAAAAAATTCGCATTTCTGCAAATATCACAGTTTCAACACAAGAGTACTCAGTCAGAAATTCTTAACCCGATTCCTTTTCGAAACACAAAATCCTGATACCTCAAAATTTTCCAACTAAATCCACCGATGGCACACTTACGACGGGCATCATAAAAACAAAGCAACTCAGTTGCTCTGGGTAAAGAAGTCTCCCTTTCTATAATTTAAATCGGAAAATCGGCGCCCGTCTCTATAAATCGTTCGGTAAAATCCGCATTTCGGTACCTAAAGACTCTGGTTTTTCCGCGAAACAAAAACTCGAAGTGAATTCGAGCAAGGGAAACTCAAGTTGCGGGAACTTTACGTGTGTGCGCTCATACGAAACTTCCCCACAACTCATTCTAATTGATTGAGCAGGAACAGTGTAGTCTTCTTCGAGTAAAACCAGCTCAATTTGTGAGTAAAATTCGCTTAAATAAAAACGAATAAAAGGACGTCCAAAGGACCGAAAAAACCGGGTTGAATCTAACGAGGGAAGTTAAACCTCCTAAATTCAACCCGATTTTGAGGACAAGATATCCCAAACTCACAATCGAAATCGTCATAATTTGGATCGATTGTCAGCAGGGCTACCTTGGTTGACCAATGGACATTCTATTTCCATCAACGGTATTCAATTAATATCTCCCTCTCTTAAATAATTTTCGGACTTATAGTTTAGGGTTTTTATCTATGGACATTTCGGCGTGTGCGCTCACACGAAACGACCTTCGTGAAAATCCTACAGTCAAAAGGCCGCGAGAATTCTGGAAGTTTTAAGCTACATTAGGAGAAGGTAAGCGAAACGAATTGTATCGTTCCAAACTTTTCTACCATCTCTACTTTATATCACATAAACCTTAAACTTAAACCTGGTCAAAACTTTACAATCGATTGTCTTTATTTATGGGATTTAACTTTGGGGGTTTCAGAATATAATTTTTCTTTATAATATTACACTTATTTTTCTCGATTTATTTCTCCCATATAATGACAGCTTTTATCCTCGGATGAGGACAGGTGATCATGAAATCCCGCATAAATAATTTAAAAGATCGACTCATTATAATTGACTCAATCTTTTTCTTTTCTGTTATTCTCCGACTTGCCTTAAATAATTCTAAAGAGTTGTATTATTGTTTCGTAACATCATCGAGTTCAAAAACATAAATATACAGATTCCCACAAAAATTGAATGCATTTTACTAAAAAACATAGTTACTTCCCGTCCGACATTTTGTTTTTTCAAAATTTTGATTCGAAATTTGATATCAGCGAGTTCAAAATCATAAGAATCAGCATCCAATTTTTGGATAGGTATTTTCGTCTCTTTTTACCGCTTTTTTTTAAAATCCAGCCCATTGTGCGCTGCCGGTGCACTGTATTATTCTTTATTTAACTAGAAAACATAAAAAAACGATGTCTTGTATTTCAGGTAATAGTGCTATAGAAATAGTGTCTATCAGCACAAAATCAAAAAATTCCACCTCTTCTAACTTGATCAATTTTTCTCCAATCGAAAAAATTTATTCCTGTAAATTACTACATAGTAGTAGGACTACACTTTGCCATAGTTTGAGTTCGATCAGACAAATTTAAATTTCAAGTTGGGAACATTTGAGAAAAAATGCCCCATCTCTAGAAACTCTCTGTTTGAGAAATAAACTGGGAAGCATCAAGCTAATTGTTTTAAATTTGTCAGTCTTGCCATTTTCGTTTTAACAATTTTACATGTAAAAGTTACCATTAGTTAACCTTAATTAACTTTAATTGGGACTTTTATTTAGATGCATTATTATACGAGATGCTGCCGAAATACGTTGTCGAGCAATTGAAACGTGGCAATAAAGTTGAAGCTGAAGGTTTTGACTGCGTCACTATATACTTTAGCGACATTGTTGGTTTTACTTCAATGTCCGCTGAAAGTACACCATTACAGGTTCGTACAATATTTCAGTTAAAATTGTCATCCTATTAGTGATGGAAAAAGCGTCGATAAGTATCGATGTATATGTATCCATATATCATTATATCGAAAAGTTGATACATTTCATAAACTTGCGATAACTTGCGATACGATTCGAGAATTAATCGAATTGAGATTTCTTGCATAAGAATAAAATTTATATAAATTATTTTACCGAGGAACATGCGAAATCTTCACGAAATGTCTCTCGTCCCAGCTTTACCCAATATGTATTTCGGTAAAATTTAAATAATATATTCTCTCAGTCTAAGCATTATGTTATTATAAATAGGTGTAGTAAAAAATATACAGGGTGTATCGCGACCTCTATCATTAATTGAAACTACAAATACTATATCAAAAACTAAGTCGAAAACTCCCATACGAAAATGTTGTAAAATGCGTAGTTTTTAAACTACAGAGCATTACAGTTGACCAATCATAAGCACGCTTTAGACTGCCAAGATTCCATGATGTGTTATGAGAATGTGTCTGTGAAAGACTGTATTGTTGAGATCTCGTTCGTTCGATTCCATCTTCACGTTGCTTTGAGTAATCTCCGTGCAACGTCGATGTTCAGAGTATCCTGACGTCACAAACGGGCTATTGCAATATAAAAACATAACCGCAGATACTTATCTGTCAAAAAAGCAATATCCAAAACTTTTCGACAGTTGGACCTTCACCCAGTGAAGGTCTATGTTTGGGGATGCTTCTCTGAGCAAGGTTTTGGATGTTTGGAGCACTTCACCGAGAACCGCAACGCTCAGAAAATGTTGCAGATATACCAACGTGGTCTTCTAAGGTCTGCTAAAAAGATGTTTGGAGCTGATAATGCCGATTGGATCTTGCAAGAGGATAACGACCCACATCGAAACCGTCTCTGCAGCGCTTGGAAAGAGGAAAACGACATCACGACCTTGGACTGGCCATCACAGTCCCCAGATGCAAATTCAATCGAAAACGTCTGGAGTATCTTGAAGAGGAAACTTGCCGGAAAACGTGTCTTCACCCTAAAACAGATGTCACAAAAAATTAAAAAGTTATGGCTAGATTTACCAACGAACTATGCCGAAAAATTAGTTGAAAGTATGCCAAGAAGGTGCCAGGCCATTCTGGACAACGATGGAGAGTGAACCATTTACTGAGTGATTGCGTATTAGTACTTTGAAAGTACTTTAATATTTTAAAAAATCGTTCAAATATCTCTATTAGTTTTAAAAATACAGACCACACGCTCTTGTTGAACAGACTGTATCTAATATGATGCCATGAAAAATTGTCCGGATGTATGTATGTATGTTTTTCTTTTCTGAGCTGAGGAGGGGAAATCTTCCATAAGACTTCCACGGAGAGTGAATCCGTAGGGAGTGTGGCGATTACTACCCACTAACGCCCCCCCCCCCCATTGACTTGTCCTTACGACTTCAGGCACCCTCCGGCACTCCATTTCAGTATTACTTCGGTGGGGCCTCTTCTGATCCCGAAAGATCCCTCTTCCTACACTGTGTTACTTAGCCTATCAGTCTTTTATTTTTCAGTCTCTTCTTCTCTTTTCTCTCTCCTTTTCTTATTTGAGCTTGATTACTTCCTTTATAATGGTAGCTATCTGATACGATTTCTCTTGTGTCATAAACATATTTGTGACTAGGTTGTCCTTTGACATCCCAGTCCAGCCTATTTCTGCTGCGAGTTCTCTTCTGTAAGCATCGTGTGCAGGGCACGTAAACAAGGTGTGCTCTGCGTCGTCTCCTTCTCCGCATAGGCAGCAATTATTGTAGGGCCTGTGCGCTCTCTTGATAAAGTAGTTCCCGAAGCACCCGTGGTCACTAAATGCCTGCGTCAGGCGGTAATGGTTGTTTGCGGAACACCCATTCCTTGACTCTCGGTATGAGCGCGTACGTCCATAGACTGTCCTTTGAAATGAAGGTTCCTTGTATCCAGACGAATCGATTGACCTATAAGATTAATGCATTTCTTTGCAGATACGTTGAGGGGGATTTTCTGAACACTTTTCTCAAAAGAGGGGTAAAGATTTCCCATTTTTAAATTTCATATATTTTGTAGATATACACAGGTACTAGTCACCTTACCTGTATATATGGAAGCGTGAAAGTCTTTATGCGTACTCACCTCAGGCGGTGTTGCCATATTTTGTGAGGTATGATCGTATTGCTCATGCCTGCTTTATATACAGGGTGAGCCATTTTAATATATCCCGCCAAATATCTTCTAAAATACTTCATTTACGAAAAAATGGTTCCAACAAATGTTGACTAGAACCGAGGGGGACATTTAACTGTACCATCAATTTTGATCGTGAGGTCAATTTTCAAGGTCAAACGGAGGTAAGACACTTTTCTTAAATGAGAACCCCTACTTTTGACTACGAATTTGAAAAGAGCTGGAAATTTCACGTCAAAAATGTCCTATAGAAAAATGGTTTTTGTGACCTTGGAAAGGTAAAAAATTAAGGTCAAATGTCTGAGAAACGACCAGATGCCCTTTTTCTGAATTGTCTTGGATTTTCGGGGTAAACAAACATTCAAGCTGCTTCAGAAAAGTCGATG
Organism: Synergus gifuensis; assembly: GCA_904066015.1. Classification (NCBI taxonomy): domain Eukaryota; kingdom Metazoa; phylum Arthropoda; class Insecta; order Hymenoptera; family Cynipidae; genus Synergus; species Synergus gifuensis. The sequence continues at coordinate 46,502 of CAJFCO010018429.1, read as the reverse complement.
AAATGTCAAGGTGTACATCACCTTGACCATCATGACCTTCAGGTCAATTTTCAAAGTCACTTGACGGTCAAGGCGTTTTTTCTTAGATTGTAGCTCCTGTTTTTGAGTGCGGATAAGTCCATGGATTAGATAAGAGCGGGTGCCTTTTTCCGAATATTTTCGTGCCTTCTCATTTCTCATATCATTTCTTCTCATTTCTTCTCTTCTCATTTCGAAAATATTGAACTCTGTGCAAGCATGAATTTTGTTTTTAGACTTCAAGCTGTAGGTTGTTATCACGACACCCCACCCAAACATAGCCAAGCGGCAATCAAAGCGGTTGGGAAACCGGAAATCACATCGATTCTGCTGTGGGTGTATAGAAAGGCTCTCAACCACCTTGCAGAAAACAATAGAATGGCCCTAATATGGGTCCCTGGTCACACAGGGATGCAGGGCAACGAGAAATCTAATCAACTGGCGAAAAAGGGATCAGCAGGCAGACCAATTGACCTAGAACCTTTTCTGGGTCTGGCAGCTTGATGCACCAGGCTGGAGATCAAAAATTGGGTAGTGCAACACCACCACAAGCAATAGGCGCAGGTGAAGGGATGTAGGCAGGCGAAGTCCCTCCTGGGAACATGCCGCGGGAGGGATTTGGCCCAAAATATCCTAAGCCGGCCCAGGAAAGAGGTAAGGCTGATGGTACAGCTGCTCACAGGGCACAACCATTTGAATTACCACAAACACAAGATGGGGCTAACAATCAACTCCGTTTGTAGAAAATGTGGAAGGGACGATGAAACGTCCCTTTATGTCCTAGGTCGATGCCCGGCAATTGTTGGGCTCAGACACCAAATCCTCGGGGCGGCTTTGCTGGAACCAGAGGAGATTAGGGCGCTACAGGCTAGCTACATTCTAGTCTTCTTCAGGAGGACTGGAATGGGGGGTTAGTGAGCGTCAAGGGGAAAGGGATTAGGCTTTAGCCTGAGCGCCTGTAGGGCCCCACGGGGGTGGGGCGCTTAGCCCGAACTGTCCAACCAACCAACCAACGTCTCTGTGGATATTTTGCGATCTTTTCCATCAAGAAAGTTATCATTTTTCGAAAATATTGAACTGTGTCCAGATGAATTTTTTTTGTATACTTCAAGCTCTGGATTGTTGTCACAACACGCCTTCAAATACACCCAG
>CAJFCO010018429.1:30859-45322 GCA_904066015.1 Synergus gifuensis | reverse complement strand
ACAGTGACAATCATTTCTGATATGCTGTAAAGGCTCTGTGAATATTTTTCGATCTTCTCCTTCAAGAAAATGATCATCTTTCGATAATATTGAACTCTGTGCCCGAGTGAATTCTTTTTGTCGACTTCAGCTCTGGATTCATATCACAACACCCCCCCAAACACACCTACACAGTGACAATCATTTCTGATATGCTGTAAAGGCTCTGTGAATATTTTTCGATCTTCTCCTTCAAGAAAATGATAATCTTTCGAAAATATTGAACTCTGTACCCGGATGAATTTTTTTGTAGACTTCAAGCATTGGATTGTTGTCACAACACCCCTCCAAACATACTCAGGCATTAACAATCATTTCTGATATGCTGTAACGGCTCTGTGAATATTTTTTGATCTTCTCCTTAAAGAAAATGATCATCTTTCGAAAATATTGAACTTTTTGCTCGGATGGTCAAAGAGTCGTCATAAAAAAGATGGTCATAAAAATAAGTTTTCGAAAGGACTTTTCTTACACAATATTTCCCACAATCCACGGACTTATCCGCAGTCAAAAACAGGAGTGACCTTGAAAATTGACCTGAAGGTCATGATGGTCAAGGTGATGTACACCTTGACATTTCATCGACTTTTCTGAAGCATCTTGAATGTTTGTTTACCCCGAAAATCCAAGACAATTCAGAAAAAGGGCATCTGGTCGTTTCTCAGACATTTGACCCTAATTTTTTACCTTTCCAAGGTCACAAAAACCATTTTTCCATAGGACATTTTTGACGTGAAATTTCCCGCTCTTTTCAAATCCGTAGACAATTTTAGTCAAAATTTCTTTTTTTAACAAAAATTATTCCTGTTGGTCTACTAAAATAGTTATAAACATTGTTTAACTAATATTTAATTATTTAAATAAATACCATTCGTTGAAAAAATGTTTTTTCCAAAAATTCGAGGAATTGTAAATTTTTTATCGTTACATGACATATCTACATTTATTTTCAAATAGTATATTTTCAAATTTTTTTCTCTCCGTTTGCAAACGAGTAGGACAGTTATAAAATTATACAAAGGTGGAAACAAAGATATTAATACTAATATCTTTGGTGCAAAGATATCTGCTAATTTTATTGTAAGCCCCCATAAAATAATAAACTGCCAGTCAGACTATATAAAACCTGATTTAATATTATATCTAGAAAAAGAATTGTTTAAACCAATTAGCATCGTTTAAGAAAATTAAATTTGATAACACAAATTATTGTTTGTTAAATAATGAAGGTAACATGATAATTAGTTGACATTTGTTTTTTCGGATTCCGAATCAAATTGGGGGGATCGATACTCTGTAGAAAAAAAAATTTCAAAAAAACAAAACGTAACAAACATTCCAAAACACAATTTTCTATAATTTCCAATAGATAAATATTCATCCGAATGCAAAACACGAGAAAAATTTGGAGGGTATCTATCCAATTTTGCAAAATTAAAATTTGTGGAAAAATTAACATCATATTCGTTTTTAACATCAAATTTACAATAGCAAATAGCTTTCCAACAGAAATATTTTTAATAAATATCTGCCTTATTATTATTAAAATTATTTATTTTTGCATTAATTATATGTTTTACTTTCTCATATATGAAGCTTTGTAGATGTTACATTTTCCAATATTTTTGAAATGGTTTAATTAAACTTTCCTCTGTTAGTAAATATCTAATATAACATTCTAATCATTTTTTCGGATGTGTGTGTAATGTGTGTGTATGTATGTATATGTATGTATATGGATGTCGCTGTTTTTTGTCGCCACTATAACTTAAAAACAGTTGTAGATAAATTAATGAAATTCGTAAGGATTATTTAAACAACTAATATCTGAAAACGTGCCGAAGGATTTTTGAAAATATAGAATTTTAAAACGTTTATCTGCTTTTATCCACTTTTATAATTTTTGAAAAATTGATTTTTTGACTATAAGTTCTCAAATAATCAAAATAAAAAGCTGATATAATATAATATTTCCAATATTAAATATTCTTAATGCACGAGAAATTTGTTCAGACAGTTGAAAAATTCTTGGAAAAAAATGAAAATAGTTCAAAGACACAATAACAAAAAATGGCATTACGAAAAGAAAGCGATATTTATGTCAATCAAGGGATAGCTTACATTTAAAATTCAAAGAATAAAATAAGATTTACAACAACTGACGACCGTGACAGGATCCGGGAGGGAGTAATTGTGCATAAATACGCTTCGTGGCCGTGTCGTTTTCGTGTCCAAAGGTAATTTCAAAGATGGACGCTGCGAAGAAACAAATAAAAATTCAACGTCTTTTATTCACAAAGTGCCTCAACACATTTATCGCTAAACGCGATGATATTAGAGTGACGGCCATAGAGAAACAAGTCCCTTTGCAGCTTCTTGAAGCTAGAATGCAAGAATTGGAAGTGGCAAATTCAAGATTTGTCGAAATACTAACGGAGACAGACACGGAAGAGGGCATTGTAAAAGAAGTCGAAACGCATGACGAGTACAAGAAAAGGTATCTTGAAGCTCTAGTGAATTATTTAAACAGAATTTGTATAGGACGTTTACCAACGCCTGAAATGAATGTGAATCAGCCGATTCAGTCTGCTGAGAAACCATACAAACACCCAACGCTTCAAATGCCAAAATACGAAGCAACTAAGGAGACAGCAACGGCGAGTGCATTGTTTGCAGGAGAACATACAGGTACGAAGTGTATATTTTTCACTGGGTATCACAGTAATTCAAGTTGTGAAAAGGCAAAAAAGATGCCGTTTGCAGGTGCGGTAATCGTCATTCAATTCTTGTTTGCTGGGAATTAAATAAAGACGCGAAAGATACTGTGTTGCAGACGAGCGATAAAGTCGAGAAAAGCGAACGATCGGAGCAGAATCTCGCGAGTTTCTGCAGTTCGCCCGATGTTCAGTTACAAACACTGCGTGTAGTTTTATATTCTTATGCGAAACAGAAAATGGCATGCGTAGTTGTCGATCAGGGCTCACAAAGGTCATATATTAGCTCTGATACAGCAACATTTATGGGTTATGAGTCCATAGGAAAACGCTAAGTGACTCATGCGTTATTTGGAGGCGCAAGTTCGGATACACGCGTACATGATATTTATTTGATTCGAATGCGTGGTTTAGACGGTAAATACGCGTGCAATTTTGAAGTGATGGATCAAGAGATCATATGCGCTGACATACGGTGAATAAAGCGACTTGATTGTCTCGATGAATTAAAAAGAATCAATATTTCTCTTTCCGACTTGGCAGTAAATCCCACGTATAAGAATGACTTGATTGATGTTTTAATAGGTGCAGACGTTGCGGGTAAACTTTATACCGGTAAGAAATCTGATTTGAAAAATGGTCTGACCGCTTTCGAGTTACATTTGGGTTGGATTGTCATAGGTAAGATAGAGAGTAACAAGAGAAAAGATTGTGCATTAAATGTCATGTCCATGTTTGTAAAAGAAGCACAAGTATCAGATTTGTGGAAATTGGATATTTTAGGCATAAGAGAACCCATCGAAAAGAATGAAGAAATTGAGAAAGAGCAATTAGTTAAAGAAAATTTTAAAAGTACAGTCTCTTACAAAAACGAACGATACAGTGTCGGTTTGCCTTGGGTCGAGGATCATGCACCGATTTCAAGGAATTTAGATCTATGTAAAAGTAGATTAGATAGTACGGTAAAGAAACTTCGAACAGGTGATTTTTATGACGCTTACGATAAAGTTTTAATGGAGTGGCTCGACCAGAGCATCATCGAAATTGTACCCAATAATGAGCTTGATGATCTCTCTCACTGTTTAGCTCATCGTGCGGTTATAAAAACAGACAGTACTACTCCGGTTCGTCCGGTATTTGATGCTTCTTCCAGTGAAAAAGGGTTCCCTCCTTTGAATAAGTGCCTAGAAAAGGGACCTAATTTAATAGAATTAATTCCGGATACTTTGTTGAGATTTCTTGAAAATGAAATTGGCGTGATCGCGGATATTCGAAAGGCTTTTCTACAGATTCAAATTAATCCGAAGGACCGAAACTATTTACGTTTTTTGTGGTTCATGAATGGAAAACTGACAGTTTTTCGACATAGGCGAGTAGTATTCGGTCTTATTTGCAGTCCATTCTTATTAGGAGCGGTCTTAGAATATCATTTATCGCATACGGTGTAAGAATGTTTTCGCGATTTATGGTCACAGGAGATCATTGAAAAATTGAAAAAAGCATTCTATGTCGACAACTGTGTTACGAGTGTTCGGACAGGGAAAGAATTAAAGTCTTTTATCACGGAAATGAAAGAAATTATGGAAAAGGCTGGTTTTGAATTAAGAGGGTGGGAGTACACTCGAGACGGTAATGAGAAGGAAGTTACTCCAGTACTCGGTATTCTTCTTAATAAGGCCCGCGAGACGCTCTTGATCAATCCCGCTCTGCTAACAATAGGAGTCTGACGTGATGAAATAACGAAACGAAAAATTTTATCAGCAGCTCATAAAGTATTCGATCCGATTGGATTCACAGCGCCTGGAACATTCATACCGAAATTAATATTAAAAAGACTATACGAATTAAAAGCCGACTGGGATACGCAAGTTGATGACAACACGAAGAAAGAGTTTTTACTATGGTACGAACAATTAACGTACTTGAGTGAAATAGAAATTCCAAGGAATTTTGGTACAGGTGAGCTGTCTATACATACATTCTCGGATGCTAGTCAGACGGCGTATGCTGCGGTCACGTTTTTACGTGTAGAAAATGAGAGTCAAGTCGAACTCTAGCTACTCGCCGTGAAAGCTCGAGTCGCGCCGAAAAAAGCAACTATACCGCGTCTCGAACTCTTGGCAGCATCGACTGCTAGCCGTCAGACGGCCGACATAAGGAATGTTTTGAACTATGAAAACATACCGGTTCATTGTTGGTCTGACTCTACCACTGTATTGGCTTGGTTAAATCTTGATGTTCAGTGGGGCACATTCGTATGGAATCGTGTTCGTGAAATACGCCGGTTATCGACATCGTGTAAATGGCAATATGTGCCCGGGCCTAAAAACCCAGCTGATCTTCCATCGCGCGGATGTCAGGTTAAACAACTGCTCGAATCGCGTTGGTGGGAGGGGCCGTCGTGGTTACGCGAGTCTTCGCAGAATTGGCCCAATGGGACAGGTATTACAGATGAGGATGAGATAAACAGGGAGATGAGAAAGTCAGCTCAAATAATGATGTTATGTGGAGAAATTGATCTAAGTATTGTGAACAGATTCTCGTCATATGAAAAATTGATAAAGTTCTTTACTATTATGACTAGGTTTAAGAATTTTATTAAGAATAAAAAGGCCGCTCAAAACAAATACATAACGTGTAGAGAAGTACATGACGTAGAGAAAAAGTTTTTAATTTGTGTACAGAAAACAATGTTTTTACCGAAAAATGATCCGAAATTGTCAACATTGCAGACTTTCATACACAGCAATGGCTTGCTAAGAGTAAAAACAAAAATTAGCGAACGGAACGATAAATTCCCTTCTTTGTATCCAATTTTGTTAGATAACAATCATAAAGTTGTCGAATTAATTATCTGCGAAGAACACGAAAAAATGTGCAACGCCGGTGTGCAGTCTGTAATGTGTCGGGTAAGAGAGAAATATTGGATCTTATCATTGCGAAAAACTGTAAGAAAGGTAATTTTTGCGTGTATTGTTTGTAAACGTTTTACTGTAAAACCAATGAAGGCAGATCCACCACCCCTGCCAATGAATCGCGTAAAAGACTGCGCCGCATTTCAAGTAGTGGGCATCGATTTGGCAGGACCTGTGTTTCTGCGTGGACAACAAAAAGGTTGGATATGTCTCTTCACTTGTGCTGTTTATCGAGCAGTACACCTGGAGTTGGTCACATCTATGGCGACTATGTCATTCATAATGGCGCTGCGTCGTTTTATTAATCGCCGAAGTCGTCCGTCTGATATATATTGTGATAACGGGACGAATTTTGTCGGAGCGGATAACGCATTAAAGAAATTAGATTGGAAGGTGATCTCTACGTATAGTACAGCAAAAAAGGTAATATGGCATTTCAACCCACCCGCGGCACCATGGAGGGGAGGTTGGTGGGAAAGATTATTAGGCATGGTAGAAGTAATTTTGAGAAAAATATTAGGAAAAAATTGCCTCACGTATGAGGAAATGTGTACGATTCTTTGTGACTGCGAGAATACAATCAATTCGAGACCTTTAACTTATGTATTTGACAACGTAGACGATTTGACACCGCTAATTCCAGATATTTTTCTTCACGAAAATCTATGATTCGATAATTCTGATTTAGACATGATTAATAAAATAAATTTAACTGAGAACTACCGACGAAAACAAGAGATTATGGATCACTTAAGACAACGTTCCCACAACGAGTACTTGAGTCAATTGATACTTAAAAGCAACAGTAAAAAACAATTTCGTCCGCTAAAAGTTGTTGATATTGTTTTGATAGGAGATGATAACAAAAAACGAATTGATTGGCCTTTAGCAAAAATTAAAAAATTGATTCAAGGACGCGATGGCGTAGCTCGTGTTGCTTTATTAAAAACTAAAGATGGATTGTTCAAACGTCCGTTACAGCGTATTTACCCGTTGGAAATTAGCTGTGAGGATGCGAATGAAGCGGATCAAATGCGTCGTAAACAACAATTGGTTAATGATAAAGTTATCGCGAAAAAGAATAAAAAGGATGTACCCGAAAAAATCGAAAAGGTTATTAAAACACAAAGCGGAAGAATTGTTAAGCGACCCAATTATTATCAGTAAGATCATTAATGTTAAAAGTTGTAATTTTTTAATTTTAGAAAAAATTCATGTATTATTATCGAACGTTTTAATTTTAAGCTTTTCTCTGTATGGTTGAATTATTATATGATTTTTTGTTGAGTTGTGAATTCAAGGTTGGAGAATGTGAGAACTTTGTAGTTTATATTTTCGTGCTCTATTTTTCGACGAATGAGTAGTGTGAGTGGTGTTGGCGAGAGGGCGCTAGAGTAAAGGAGTTGAGTCGTCGCGAGAGAGAAACGAAGTTAGTTCAAAAAAGAGAGTTGAACGAGAATGTAGTAAGGAATAAAGAGCACCCTTTTATATGTTCGAATTAAAACGAAGTGTGTCTTTTTTGAGATGTTCCAACGAAGCCCTGCTACTCCCTGTTCCTAAATAAGATTTACAACATCTAAACTTAAGATTTACTGCTCAGTGAATGAAATGATTTCCGAGATCAATTCACAAATTCCAGAGTATTTGAAAAATGTTTATATTACTAGTCATCAACATAAAGCAATTGAATGTATAAACGAAAGTTTGAAAGAAAAAGAAGTATCTCTGGTATGTGACTTCTGAGAAAATTATATTTGTAAATGCAATGAAGAAATTCAAAATGCACATTTCGGTGCATCAAAAAAACAATTATTCTTGCACACGGGAGCTTTTTTCCATAAAGATAAAATCACCAATTTGAAAATTTGCACATATTTTTGCTCTATATCTGATTGTCTGCGACATGATGTTGTATCAGTATGGGCGCATCTCAACCCTGTTTTCGAATTATTAAAAAATACTGTACCAGACGTAACAACCGTGCACATTCAAAGTGATGGCCCAAACACGCAATATAATTACAAGTCGAAATTCTATTTATTCAAAGACAATTGCGTTGATAAACAATTCCACCATTGCACTTGGAATTTTACGTCCCCTGGACACGGTAAAAGTGTTGCAGATGCAATAGGTGGGACTGTCAAAAGATTATGCGATAGAATAGTGGCGCAAGGGTCGGACATTACCTCCGCAGAAGATATGGTCAACACTACCAATTCAAGCAATTCTAAGGTACGCGCATTCTTGATATTGCATTCCGATATAGAAATTATTGATTTTAAATTTCTAATTCTCTCAAAGCAGCACCTAATACTAAACAGATTTTTCAGGTAATATGGTAACAAGCTGCCTCGGACAAATTATTATTGAATCAATTTTCATGCTCATATTGGATAGCTAACAAGTTATATGACCGACCTTGCAATCATTTTCCACTAAAACTAAATAGTTGGACCTTCTTACATTCGACAAAACCTCAAAAGCGATCCAAAGTTATTACCAATAGAAACCTACACAGAAAGAAAATTCTAGGGAGCGCAGCATGACAGAGCAGCGTATTGCGGCTCGAAAGTTTAGCGAGGTACGGAAGCACACGAATCCGTCAGACACTCAAAATTTCAACACGTAAAGCGTCGTTCGAAAATGAGCCGGAAAGGCTCAAGCCTGGAGGCCAAACTACTCGAACCTTGACGGTCAAATTCTTTGAAGCACTAGTAGTTATAGGTTGGCGCTCGCTCGACTTGCGTTTACTCGGGTTCCAAGAGATTTCACGGTAAGCCTCATGCTACAATAGCAAGGGACTTTACGTGAATTCCCTTGGAAGCCGTGCTATGGCATCTACATCACAACCAACATGCCAGCGTACGAAATGCGTGACGCGAACACCACGAAACACGAGCTATGACACGCCGTGCGCCGTGCTGTTATAGCCTACACTTGAGCCTGCTACGAGTCCATGCGAACAGAGGTCACATGACAAGCAGTCGAGCATTTGTATCACTGATATAAGTAAGCGGGTGCAACTCGGGAAGACTCCGAGCTGCGCTGCCTAGAATTTTCTTTCCGTGTAGCTTGAAAGAAAAAAACAACATCTAAAAGTTCTTCCTGAATCTATGGATTAATGACTAGTAATTATTTTTGTGGTGTTTTTCGATAAAATTATTAAAACTATAAGATTCTATTTGATGCTTTTTCGGTATCTAATGTATTTTAATAAATAAAAAACTTTTTTATAACAGTGAATCTAAGATAAATCATTTCTTTTTGTCAAATACCCGAATTTACAGTTTTTGCCGTACAAATTTTTGAGGGTTGAAAAGAAATGAGTAACGCGAGTATTTTTCTCACTTATAGCCTACCAGAAACATACTTGAAAAGGTTTTAGTAAGTGTGCCTTCAAAAAAAAAAAAATTTCACTTTTGAAAAAAATCAACGTTTCCTGGATTTGCCCATAACTAACCCTTCATTGTGTACGAAGTACCTATAGTTTAAGGTGAGGATTTTGACAAAAGATCACTACGATGGAGATTAATAAATTACAGTATGTTCTGACGCGTATAAAATAATATTGTGGTTGTGCCAACGGCAAAATCGCATTTTGAAAAAAAGTTACGCAGGTATACATTCAAATATTTTGAAGTGTATCTCGTTCATTTTTGATGGCATATCAATTTGTCAAATACAAATTTTCTAAGTTTTCTCAGAGTTATGTAATTCTTTAGACCAAATTCTGATTTTCAGCTTCTTCAAAAAAATATAGGCAAAAAAGTTAACAATTATTTTATGATCAAAAATGGTGTTATACAAATTTGAGTGCTGGTTGTAGCAAGACGATACGTGGCAAATATATTTGACAAAGATTACCCGAAAGGTCTTGGAAAGCAGAAGATCTGGTGTAAATTTCAAATAGATCGATAAAACCCTCAGAAAGTTAGAAACAAAAGAACAAATCAAAGTTTCAGAGTTACACTTGAAAAAAAGCTATTTTTCAATGATTTTTTAATTCAAAGTCGTCAAAATGCTTAAATTTTTTTTTAATCCTTTAATATCATTGAAATAGCTAGAAATACACTTAAATATATTGTACCAGTGTATCTAAGTTAAATCATTTCTTTTTGGCAAAAACCCGAATTTTCAGTTTTTCCCGTACAAATTTTTGAGGGTTGAAAAGAAATGAGTAACACGAGTATTTTTCTCACTTATAACCTACCAGAAACATACTTGAAAAGGTTTAATAAGTGTGCCTTAAAAAAAAATTTCACTTTTGCAAAAAATCAACTTTTTCGTGGATTTGCCCATATACATATAACAACATTATATATGAAGCGACTTCGTCTACTATATGTTTTCGGGGCACATTACAGCACCTCATCTCTGATCATCACCACTATGAGATTGCAATTATGTTGAAAATGTTTCTAAACTGGGACCCTCAAAATGAGTCATACTGGAGTTGACTAATTGTAAATACTTTAATGATATTTTAAAGAATTTCCAAGGATTTATTATAAGAAATTCAAGGAATTTTTAGAAAATTAAAAACATTGAATCAGATTTTCAAGGATTTCAAAAGATTTAAAAAATTTTCAAACTATTTCAAGCAAGAAGTTATTTCATGAATTTCAATAAATGTGAAGAGATTTCAGAATATTTCAAGTGATTTAAAGTATAGATCAAGGAAATTCGATAAATTCCATTTAAGATATTTTCAGTAATTCATAATAGTTTCAAAGGATTTAACATTGTTTTAAAATATTTCTAAGGTGTTTAAAGAATTTATAGACATTTTGCACAGATTTAAATATAATATATTTTAAGCAATTTAAAAAATTATTGGGTCTATAACTTAGTTCGTGCGGTTTTTTTTTTCAAAATTTGAACGTTTATTTAAGAAAAACATGTATAATAGTATTATTCAAAGTATTGCCCATCTGAAGCTATGACTTTTTCCCATCTTTCTGTCAATTTGTGGATTCCATCCCAAAAGAACTGCGCCGGCTTGGCGGCCAAGAATGAATCAAGCCAATTTTTGATACCCTGTTCTGAAGTGAATCGTAGTCCGGTGAGGGCTTTCTGCATCGACCGGAACAAATGGTAGTCAGAAGGGGCAAGGTCTGGGCTATAAGGCGGGTGGGGTAAAACTTTCCATGCCCTATTTGCCAAATAGTTCTTAACCCGTATAGCAACATGGGGCCGAGCGTTGTCATGATGGAAAATTATTACCTCGTGTCTGGTCGCATATTCCGGGCGTTTTTCGGATATTGCTCTCTTCAAATGGTTTAATTGAATTATGGGTAATTAATTTAATTTAATTTTTAATGTTCGGTAGCGTTCTCCATTGATGGTTTCACCCGGTTTTAGCAACTCATAATACAGCACACCTTTCTGATCCCACCAAATACAGAGCATTACCTTCGCGCCATGGATATTCGGTTTTGGTGTTGATGTTGATGGTTGACCGGGTTTCACATATGATTTTTTGCGCTTGGGGTTGTCGTAATGAATCCATTTTTCATCACCAGTAACAATCCGATGCAAAAAGGACTTCGTTTTGTGGCGTTCCAGCAGCATTTCGGACATGCAAAACCGCCTTTCAACGTCTCTCGGCTTGAGTCCATGTGGAACCCAATTTCCTTGCTTTTGAATGTATCCGGCTGCTTTTAAACGTTTTTAAATGGGTTCTTGAGTGACTCCCAAAGATTCTGCGAGCTGTTCTTGTGTTTGGCAACAATCTTCGTCGAGTAATGCTTCCAGTTCTTTATCTACAAACTTTTTTAGCTGCCCAGGACGTCCTTCGTCTTCTAAACCAAAATCACCACTTTCAAATCGTCTAAACCACTAGGTTAAAGGATCGAAGGCTCGGTGATTTTCGTGAATCGTCGACCTTTTTCGGGTATGGTCCCGACGCCACCCACGCTAATGGAGCGATGGGTCTGTTCACCTGTGAACGCTTCGTCTAATGGTTGTTTTTGTAAAGCGCTACGCCTAAAAATTGTAATTGTTGTGCTGAGTGGTATTGTTCTTTATTTGTGTGATCTCGTCGCTTTTTGGGGCTGTTCCCTGCGATCTCGTTGCTGCGTTGGGCTGTTCCCTGTGATTTCTGAGTTTTTTAAGAACAATAGTTTTGTCCTATGGCTGTGTCTCGAAGCCGAACTCAAGCTGAGGCTTCGACTTCTCATTTGGCGTCCTTCGCAGACATTAGCACCAAGCTGTCCTTGGTGTCCTAAATATCTCTGTGTGAGCTGTTCTCCACAGATTTCTCTCCAGGACCAAAACCTTGCGCTTTACTATCAACGTTTGAGAATGCATACGTAAGTGTATCTTGTAATCTTTGTTATAAGGCTTTTTTCTCCACTGGAAGTTTTTTAGGCCAGTAGAATATATCTATTTATTTTAGAGAATATTTTGTATTTTATTTTGTGTCCACCTTTCTCTCTTTTTCCCCCTGTTTAATTAAGTTCGGATTTTCACGAACAATTAGCCTACAGCTTGCATTACTTTCCATACTTTCTACGTCACAAATGGGGTATGTTCTTATGCCTCCTTCTACTTTCTTTAACCAATATAGATCGCTTTGACCCATCATCCTTTCTTAATTTTTGTACTTCGCCTACGCTCAAGAGAAGCTACATAGCTGTAACTTCCTATTTAGATGCTTACGAACTGTATCCGATAATAGATACCTTTCGCATTACTCTTATTCTTGGTCTGTCTACAAGAGTAAGATCTCGTATTTACCCGTCTTTTTATAAATAAACTTACAATTTAATTGTAATACAATTAACGCATGTTTTGCCTCGTCCACAAAAAATTTCCAAAGATTGTAAAATATTTAAACAAATTTCAAGAAATTTCAAGTTATTTCAAGGAATTTAAGGGGTTATTCTACTTTATACGCTGAAGAAAAGAGCTATTTTTGAACATTTTTTTTGGGTATATCATGAACGATATGGAAATAAATATTTTTAGGTATGATAAAACATGTATTAAACTACATAAAAAAAATTTTTTTTATTAACTTTATTCAATGTTTATATTAAAAATAATGGCTGTGCGTGGGCTTCTCAAAATCAAAAGGGTGAAAAACGGTACCAGGGATATCTCGGTAACGGCTAGCTGAAAAAAAAAAACCAAAGTGGGTTAGCTTCAGTAATACTAGAACTAGGTCTGTTGTTACGAACCGACACGCCTTCACGTTTTAAATGATTTTATTTGATTTAAAATATTTAAAATTAAAATGCTGAAAATTTTGGGTATGGTGAATTTATAATACGTTAAATTTTCTTTTGTCTTTTCGCCGGAGGAATCCAAACAATCATTCGGGATTGCTCTCGAATGTTTATATTTATTTTTTATGTGAGAATCGTTTTCATCTTGTCTCCTATGGGGAGATTGCTGGCTTACCGCCCTAAAGGTCCTGAAAAGTGGTTTAGGGGTATAAAATAAATTTAAATACACGCTATATTTTGAGGTTCCAAATTAATTATCCTTTTATTATAACTATTACACAAAAATAAACTTTTTGTTACTTATTATTTATATGAGTTTTGAATTCGGCGTCGTTAGCAATCGGTTTTATAAGTAATAGTGGGTATAAAAAATTAAAAATTTGAATTCTTAACCTTAAATTTACCACCTAATCTCTCGAGCGTGAGAAATTGGTGGGCAAAATCGAGGAACCTGTTGGTCAAGTAGCTATTTAACAATTCGGAAGTAATTTTTAGTTGGTAATTTCGGTCATTCGAGATTGAACGAGCGAAAGAGAAAAAAGAGAGAGAGCGCAGAGGGTTGATATTGAAATTGGATTAAATACTTCTGACCTTTTTATTGGGGGATGAATTTATTCCTTACACCTGTTTGCCAGCACCGTCACTTGTCCTCACTCGCACACGCACGCCGCACGATTGCCCCGAAAGCCGATCCCAAAAATTTCACTAAATTGATCTACAGCCCTTGTAATCCTAGTGCACGTTATAAGCTTCCACCACGCATTCTACAAATTTTCTGCGTTCTGAATAACCTCCCTGATTAGGAAACTAGTTGTCAAACCATTCTAGGAGTCCCGTAGTTACCAAAACACTTTTTAGAATCAGGGAAACAACTCACAAGACTGGGGTGTCACCTATAAGGGTGCTGTAGGACTAGGTATCACTTCTCACTTAGTTCTTTTTCTTACGCGAACATTTCACAGAAGAAAACACTAACTCCGTGTGCACACAGCTAGATTTTTCCCGAACAGTTTTGAGATGCTATTCGACCAGGGATTGGCCTTCCTTTTTAATCCCAGAAGTATACTGAGACGAAGTACCCAACCTCCAGTGTTTTCGCGACTTTAATTCGAGTTTTCTTTAATTTTTCGTCCCAAAACTGCAACCTAGATTACCCTTTATCGGTTTCGCCTTCGGGGCATCCCGCGACGCGCACCCACGAGGAAAAACGGACGGAGCAAGGGAAACATTGCAAATTTCCCTTATGTTCCCGACCGACCTTCTTGTCGTCCCAAGAAGTCAACGAGGAATGCTAAAGAGTTAGAGTCGTTACTCTTCTCGTTGGACAGGAGTGTCATCAGGGGATGTAGGAAAAATCGAAATATAACCCATTGACCGTTGTGAGAAACAGTGGCGTGATGCTGACTAGATGTTGACTAAACAATTTTTGAGTGCGAAAAAGTTTTAAATAATAATTCTCACGATTCGCAACGGAAATAGACACACTGAGAGAAGTTTCGTGTAACCGCCGCGCGAAACGTTGGGTCGCTGTCGTACCTCAATTTAGTATAGCCGCTCTCTTGTTTT
>CAJFCO010018429.1:10195-30459 GCA_904066015.1 Synergus gifuensis | reverse complement strand
GGCTATACTAAATTGAGGTACGACAGCGACCCGACGTTTCGCGCGGCAGTTACATGAAACTTCTCTCAGTGCACACTATCCTTATTTAATTCAATACTGTCACTAAATCTGAATTTCCTTTTCTAAATCTCTAATTTTTGATAAGAATAATTTTTATTTTAATTATTTGGTAAATTATACAATTATTGTTTCTGAAAGTTTAAAAATTATTATTCAATTTTTAAAGTTGTTTTTCCCAAAGCGCTGAAAGAAATAATGTCTCCATTTGTCGCTACTCATCGTTTAAAATCGTGACAGAAATGGCACAAGAAGCTAATAATTATCTTCCATCTTGCTCTGTATCTTTGTCTCTCCTAAGCTAATGAGTAGTAGTGGCTATTGTTTCGTACACGACTTAGTGGCTAGGAGGGGACGGAGGGGAGATCACGGCCACGATATATGAATCAAGTTACGCTGTAAGAAGTATTAAAAATTAATTTCTTATAGGACCTGCCGTAACAAACCCGCCCTGGAATAAAAATGATCGTCCCCGATCATAGTCAGTGTCCGGTATTTCACCTTCCTTCCAAACTTGCAGTTAAATTTTGTAACACTGTAAAACTAATCATTCAGATCATTTATACGTCTGTCAACATGACAGTTTCACATTTCTTAATGTCTTGTATTATTGTCTCTTTGTGTTTAAAACAATAATATCCATTCACTCTTATTCCAACACATTGTAGGGACTTCGTGCCCATATCACACCACTGATCTCAACACTACACTGATGATGCAGGCAGGACGCTGATTCTGTTCTTGAATAGAGCACTGGGATTTCTACGAGATCCAGTTACAGTGAGAGAACAATTCCTGGTTTAGGCTGGTAGGTTGATCCATGATATTGAATTCGGTTTAATGATGGACTAAACAAGTTCTGTAGAATCTTTAATATTATTCGTAGAAGATGATGTTGTTTCCAAAGAAAAGATAAATAATTCTGGTGTATTCAATAATATATATATGTTGCCGATGACTTCATCCATCCGGCAAGAGTTGAGGAGATACACTTATTGTTGGTAAAATATTTTGTCGAAAATGATTCCCGATAAAAACAAGTCCAGCAGGTAAATCCAATGGCTAAGATTTTCACATGACAGACATAAGTCTGTCATGTGAAAATTGGGCCCCATGCAACAGGCTGAAATTGCTGATCCCCATTGATCGTGTCATGTCTTCTTCTCAGTACAGTGTGTCTCGACGTTTATGAGGGTCTTCTCCCACTCATGCCTCCTGGCAAGTTGGTGGAAAGTCCTTTTGTAGAGTGGTAGATCAATTCTTGATGAATGACGTCCTGTAGTTAGTTAGTTGCTTTTAATTTAGGTTGAAGATTGTATTTGGTGATAATGCAAGGGCTTGCAATATGTAGTTATATGATAGTGGCTAAATTGGTTCAAGCTTGAACAGGTAACAATTCCATGAATTATGAAGAGTACTGGCATGTAGAAACGGGTTGATCCTCTAATCGCTGAGTTTTTCTCCTCACTGGTTTTTGATGCTCATAGCATATCCCAGTGCTAGACTCAATTGTAGATGTTAGTAAGATCCTTCGTGATGGTATAACTGTTCCAAGTGGTGTAGTAAAAGATGTCGGAATTAGAGGATGGGGTGGGAAACACAGTTTCAGTCTATTTCCGTGAAATTTTCAAACGCAGTTCAAACTGAACAACGCATGTCAACAACGCGGTCACCGTTGTTAGCACACATCATCAAATCGCATAACATCCGTAGCATAACCAATCAAGGTATGTGAATAAGTTTATTGGTGGTCTTGGTGACTTGTATAATTGTATACCATCCCCGGTCTCAAGAATCACGTGATTTTCTGTGAGACCCTCCATGGTATAACTCTCAACAGCCCGTTTATTAAATAGTTTTTTGCTGACATTTCTAGATATAAAAATTTTATAAACAATAATGGTATTCGGAGAACGTGTTGTTTTATTATAAGTTTAGACGTTCTTTATTTCAAATCATATTCTTTACGGCAAACCTTTGGATTACACTTAGTCGAATGATCATACCCCGAGAATATGATTCATATGTCTAATTTATCTATGCGTGAGAATAAACGAGATACTCGTGCCATTTATACGTTTACAAGATAATTTAAATGGCGTGAAATTGATAGATTCATCAACGGATATATTGTACGTAAACATCATGTAAGGAAACGATTGACCTTATTCATTGAAGTTCTTTGCATGGTGTTTTATGAAATTTTGTGATTATGATATATTTACGCTCAAGTAGACCGTTAGTCTAGGTCTAATATTTCGAAATGATTAATTGCTTAATCTTGAATATCTTTCCCAGTTTTCGCATAAGTTTGCTTATGGAGCATCCTGCTTGATCCGTAAGGATGCAATAAGGAGCTCCGTATTGAGCAGTTATATGTTGTGCGACGGTATGAGCAATTGGAATAAATTTGATATTTGATATGGGTACTGCAATGCATAATTTTGAAAATTTTATCTTATATTTGTGAATATGTGCCAATTACCACTGGGGATGGTTAATAACTTGCCCACAGCGTCCAATTGAATTTTTATCAACGGTTTGCGAGAGCGCGCCCGTACCAATTTATTCTATTAGTAAAATTTTATAGTCTCTGGTTTCGGACATAATTTTGGAGATGATTTTACACTGAAGGAATCTTTAATTTTCTGTGATATGTTGTTATAACAAATTGACCGCCCCGGAATATGTCCGAAAATGACTGGGACATCTCAGTTTGTAGCATGCATGTAATAGGTTACCCGAATCAGCAATCCGACACGTTCCGCATTGGTCGCATTTTGGTTACCTAAGATTGTTTTATTTTAAGTTTCAATGGTTAAAAATTTTGCTATAAGTAAGAATAAACATAATCAACCATCACCACCAGTGGCAGATATTATCAATTACCAGTATTAGTTAAGTTGTTTAAATAAAATTTTAAATGCAATGGTAGGAAAGTAGGATCAAAAAAAAAGTTTTGCAAAACAAAAATTTTACCGTCCCACTGCTATCATCAACTGTTCGTTAGACAGCGGACCTAAAAACAATGTTTGACACTTGTCAAATTGCTACCAACTGTTTAGTAACAATTGTTAACTAACTGGATATGTTTTGAGGAACATAAGAAAAAGAAAATTATGTAAAGTATTTAGCGGTGGCCAAATAGGATGAAAGAATTTGTAAAAGGAATTTTTGAAACCCCACCGCTACTACCAATTGTATAGTCGCAGACAAGACAATTGTAAAGTTGATAACAAAATAGAAAATTGATAATTTTAAAGTAAGTAGTAGAATTGTTAGTAAAATAGAAATTTGTATATGAAAAGTGGGAAAAACATTAGGTTTAGTCAAAGACTAAACAATTGTAAAATAGAAATTTTGATAAATTAGAGAAATATTAGAAAATGATTGATTTTTATGGGAAATTTATAGAATTTGAAATTGTATAAAGTCCTAGAAAAATAGATAGGAAAGTAGCGGTGACCAAGTTAGTATGAAAAATTTTGATCAAACAGAATTGTAATTTCACCGCTGTCGGCAACGGTCATCGTCAATGATGGTGATCGTCGATTGTTAGAATTTAATAATAATAAAAAAAAAAGTTATTCAATAGAAGAAAATATTAATTGATGATTTAGCAACAGCGGGAATAAGAAAATTGTGATTATAATTCACAATTCCACTGCTGTCATCAACGATCTGTTAAGTGGCAGCACACAATGTATACGGTTTTTCCACAATATTTTAAGAGAAAGCAAATCAGATTTGCCCGCGCGCTCCACTAGCGTCACCTGCCCACATCTCGTGGAACCTTTCATTATTTAAAAGCTTGCAAATCGCAATTTTAAGGGTAAATATCTGAAAGATAATTTTTTGGGTTGGGAGGGTATGATCTATTCGAACAAGACGACTCAAATAATCTCGATCGAACTTCACAACAGGTAAGTTCGTTTGATCGGTTAATTCTTTTTCGTCGAAAAAATGGAAGCATTAAACAAGGCTGCATTCTGTTCACTTTCGAAGTCTTAATACGTTGCGAAATTTTAATCTGGATTCTTTCGGGTGAAACAATATTTTCTAATGCGATTTTTGATATGGTCTGAATCCTTTGGCCTGTTGATAAGGCAATTAAGGTAACTAATTTATGCGATAACTGTTCTAAAGTAATCTTATCATTAGGATACAAAGTTTTTAGGTAATCCAAAACTAAGGATGGATCCCAAGTACAATTGTATTTAGCTCTCTGTGGCTTCAATACAGAAATTCCCTTAAATATCCTTTTAATGGTCGTGTCATTTCCAATATCATGTGATAGAATCAGAGATAAAGCCGATCTGTAAGAATTAACAGTGCCGTAGGCTCCAGCGATCTTAAATATATCCGTTAAATAATTTATTACATGCTCGATGCCAGCATGAAATACAGAAATTTTTCTATCGAAGCAATAACACCACCACATCCTAAGAGGTTTTTCGTATTGCTTTAGAGTAGACTCCGTAAGGGAAGCAAACATTATCGGAATCGCCTCCTCAAATACACCCCTTCGTTGGAACGCTTCGCTGAATTTGCCTGCTACCAGGGTAAGAGTTTTTCACAGTGGGTGTTCCTCCCTGAAAGGAGATGTGAGTAAATCGACTTGAGGTCGAAAGATTAATGGCTCTGAAATTAAGAGATTATTAAACACAGGATACCATGATTCCGCTGGCCACAGGGGTACAACCAAAACTCCTTCTGCCTCATCTATTAAAATCTTTCTTAAACATCGAAGAATTAATGAAAAAGGAGGGAATGCATAAAAGTAATATCTAGACCAGGTAACTGTCAGTGCATCAATTGCGCAAGATTTTGGATCGGCGTGCCAAGAAATAAATTCTTTACATTTCGCATTAATATTTGAAGCGAAAAGATCGATATCGAATTTTCCGAATTTTTCTTCAACCATACTAAACACTATTGCATTTAACTCCCATTCTCTTTCGGGTGATAAAATTCGAGATTCGCTATCCGCAATCACATTTTCTTTGGACTTAATGTAAGAGGTAAATATCCAATTGTTTCTTTGAACGAAAGAAAAAAAAACGCACACCATCCCCAGATGAGCCTCCCAATTTGATTTAATTTTGGGTACTGTATACCTCCCATACGATTTATGTATGAAATCGCTGTCGTATTATCTATACGCATTAAAATTTCACAGGACCTATAATGTATAGCAAAACAACTTAATGCATAAAATGCGGCTTTTAATTCCAGATAATTTATATGGTGGGATTTTTCTTCTGCACTCCACCAGCCGTAAGTTCTTTTACCCGCGCAGCATGCTCCCCATCCGGTTAACGACGCGTCAGAAAATATCTCAAGTTGATAAATATAATTGCGGATAGGATTATTAATAGACATAATGTTTCTTTTCCACCAATCGAGTTCAAGTT
This sequence comes from Synergus gifuensis, assembly GCA_904066015.1. Lineage (NCBI taxonomy): Eukaryota > Metazoa > Arthropoda > Insecta > Hymenoptera > Cynipidae > Synergus > Synergus gifuensis. The sequence goes on along the minus strand of CAJFCO010018429.1, from coordinate 24,988 downwards.
TAGCATCTGAACTAATTCTCATATTTTTGTCGTAGCTGCCTGTTCTTTGAATAGCTAAAAATTTATCACGTTCAATAGATTTTGTATAAAGCCAACCATACTTGACTGCTGGGCATGCTGACCCTAAAATTCCGATACATTGTGCAAAATCCCTAATCTTACATTCCGATTTTGATAAATACTCATTCGCTATGTTCAATAACTTACACCTTTTGTCTGTCGGAAGTTCTACACGATATTTTTTGCTATTAAATAATAATCCAAGAAATTTTCATACTTGTGAGGGAATTAAACTGCACTTTTCAAAATTAAGTAACAAACCTAGGGTTTCTAGTAGATCTTTCGTTTTTAAAACATTTAGATTGCATGCCTCCTCAGTTTTTCCGCTTAGCCATATGTCATCTAAATAGATAACAGATATAAAACCCCTGGATCGAAGATAGTGAGCAACCGGCTTTAATAGTTTAATGAAAACATATGGAGATGTACACAGACCGAAAGGTAAACAATTAAATTAATACAAGCCGTTAAATTCGAACAGCAAATATTTTTTAAAATCGATTGCTACGGGAACTAATAAAAAAGCGTCCTTAAGGTCAATTGTTGCCATATAACAATTTGGAACTAGTAAGCGTATTACCGTCTTGGCATCTTCCATCTTAAAATGTGGCGGATCAATAAAGGAGTTTAGATTTTTTAAATTAAGAATAAATCTATTTTCTCCATTTGATTTTTGCACAGGAAAGTAGCTGGACAGAAATTGACCCTCGCATGGTTCACATTCTGAAACTGCGCCGTTATCCATTAGTTCCTTTATAGCAAGAGAGGTATCATTAACCTCAGATTGCGAAAGATGTCTCTGTTTGGGAGGACAGTTCAGACTTGTTATTACTATTATGCAAATTAATATCAGACCTCAAAAGAATAGAAGTATCAGAGATTATTCGTACGAAATTCTTCCAGATCCTAAAGCCAAACACATCCAAGGGCTGAATTTTCCCAGTTGTGCCTTTTGGAATTGTTTTTAGTGAAAGAATTTTACCTTCTGGTATAACAGTTTGCACAGTTCGTTCACATTGGCCACTCCATGAATCTAACAATAACACAGAATTTGTTCCTACGTTAGGGAAAAATACATCTTGAAGCCACATTTGCAGTAATTCTGAAGAAAGTTTACCAAATTTAGAGGGTTGCAAATAAATATTGTTTGCCATAAAAAGTCCTTCTTTTAATCTAGGTCCAAATTGTCCAGACGGTTCTTTTAAAACTACAAAAAGGGGTGAAAGTAATCTTCCATTGGCAGATATGGTTGGCTGAATTGTATAGCTATGTTGGGGTTGAAATTTGTTTCTCGAGCATTCGTCATCCACAATCTAATCCAGTAGAGAGGACCATGCGGAAACTTGGTAGATTCTTTAGGGCCTACTGTTCTCATCGTCACACAAATTCGGCAAATTTTGTAGGAAAAATAGAGAACTGGATAAACGTGGTAATAAACGACAGTACGGGAATGACTCCATATGAGCTTCATTTTGGAAGAACACCTACAGATAAAATTGCTGAAATTTTGAAAATAAATGAGTGTGAAGTTCCTCGGGAAATACAGCTCACGAATGCACGGGAGAGAATGAGAAAAAAAGCAGAAACAAGGACAAAACAACAAAATAAAATATCAAAGGTGAATTTACAAGTTGGGGACTTGGTTCTGCTGAAAATTCCACATATCTCAAGTGCGTTAAAAAGCGAGGTTCATAAATTCTATCACATATTTTTTGGACCGTACAAAATTAAAGAGAAAGTGCATACAAACGCCTATAAATTAGTGGAAATGAAAAATGAACAAAAAATAAAAGGGATTTTTAATCAAAAAGATTTAAGAAAATACTACATAAGAACCGATTGACTCACATCTTCACCTCGAGAGAGATGTATCATGAAAAGCAAGCAAAATGTAAAAATTTTTAAATGATAGGACAATTTTGTAACCCAGGAATGGGAAACAGAAAGCTTGACGATACACAAAGTGATAAATAAATTAGAAAAATAATGACAAATATAAATGTATGATACGACAACTAGAATAGAGATAAGTTTCGGAAAATAAATATAAGGAGTGACTGTGATATGTTTGTATTTAGACGATGTATAGCGTATTTTTAGAAAAAATGTAACTCAGTACAGGAAAATAAAAGGGAACGAAAGAATAAAGTATTCAACCAGAACCTAGGACCAACAGGGTCCGAAGAACAGAAGCTGCCAACCGTCAAGAACCTTTTTAAGAGCTGAGGGGCAGGTGAAGACGAAGGATGTCACATTTAAGGGATATTCATTGCATTTCCTCCTACTATCCGTCAATGCCAAAAAGAGGGATTATGTAATGTACCGAAAGGTACAAAGACAGAAGGGGCACTAAGTTTAGATTGTGCGTCCCTGAAAAATTACATAATCACCGAACAACAGAATAAGAATCGATCGTATAATCAGAAGGCTTTGGGCCCCCGTCAAGTCCAGAGGGGAAGGCCACCCTGGTCCCCAGAGAAACATTTCCTATTCTTCAATTTTATATCTTTCTGGTGACGTGATCTTGGAAATTGGTGCTGAGGTGTATTAAAAATCTTCCTGTGGGAAAATTAAAATAATTTGGAATCACGGGGACGCTCGTGATTTCCATTTTGGCCTAGCAAGGAGCTCTAAATTATTGGGACGAGAATTGAAGAGGCAAGGGACATCGTTATTGGAATCCACCGTGCGAACGATTTCGTCGACTTTATATGTACCGCGGTAGGAGGTGAAGCTTAATTATGCATGGAATGAGTATCTGATCAAACGATTGTGTATTTTATTTTATTTTGTGTATTTTACTGAGTGCGAGTGAAAATTGATGTGTGAGTGTAAATCGGGCAAATACGGAAAGAAATTGTGTCTATGAAACCGTCCTGATTCGGGTACTTGAAATATCTGTGTATGAGAGCATTTGAATTTGATTTGCTGCCCGAAACGAATGTCTTCAGAAGCGTTTTTGCGATACGAATTTGCAACCGTCAATTTTGTTTTGATCGCTCGGTCGACATAATTGCTTTCGGCTTATTTCGGGTTGAGGGATACTGATTCCACGGATAATTAATACATGAAAATAAAGTTCTCTGTAGTTTTGAATCCAGAAAAACTGTGATGTCACTACAACGCACCCCTCCACCTTCAATCAATGATTCCCTGTCCTCCCAAAGAACTCGACCATCACACCCCTCTTTTGAGTAACCCGTTTCGAAAATCCCCCTCAACGTATATATGCAAAGAAATTTAATATATTATCACGGGAAATGGTGGAGGCGAGAACGTAGGGTGTACTACACGGGGGTGACAACGTACAGCTTACAGTGACGTGGTATATTTTTACCACGCACATTTTTCTACTTCTTATTAAAATTTAACTTAACTCGCGATAAACTCCTAGCACAGAGTCATAGGTTGTTTGCACACAACCTGTCAGCTGATTGGAGCACATGAGCTCTCTGACAATCAGCTGACCAACAAACAACAATCCTCACTGGAAAAACTAAAATTAAAAGCAAAACACTCATTCTTGTACTTTATTTGTTTCATATTTAACTCTGAGCCATAGGGGCTCAGTCACACACACACACACACTCACAATCACACCGTTGTCGTTCCGCATCGCAAAGGCCCGGAAAGGATCCTGGTCAAAGCGCATGGATGAGATTCCCGTGCACATAAACGACCAGGAAGATGACATCTCTGCTTAGCTGTCACCTCGATCAGCCGGCTGGCTGAAACCTAAAACCTCCGGCGCCATCTTTGGGCCTAACGCATCACCTTAGGGATCGACCGTCGGCGAACAACCGGTCGTCGACGAATTATCAAATTACCACTTAAGTCAAATTATTCAATTTCAAAATAGTCTCGCAGCGCTGCCTGTTTCCGCGCACGCCACGAGGCAGGAAGAGAGAGGTTAGCTCGTTCACTCTGTGCTCGAAGTCGTTGGCGTTACCACGCAACTTTTATATCCGTGCTTTTCTTGCAAATTCTGCAAAGTTGATTGGATTTTGAGATTTTCCCTGGGTGAGAGTAAGACATCCACCCAGTTGATTTGAATTGAATTTGTTATTTGGATTTGAGATTTGGATTCGGCTAATTAGCCTGTTTTTTTTTTGTAATTTGGACAACAAAAACTTTGAAATGTCTGGTTCTGGCAGGGGCCAGTTTCGCAGCAGGCGCCACATATTCCCCAGTAGGGTGATCGCAGGTAACGCTTCTCATTCTCTCTCTTCCATAAATTTGATTTAACTGAATTTTGGTAAATCACTCGATAATGAAATTGTGTTGAACTATCGTGTAAAATTTATGATTTCGGATCGCCAAATGGTTGGCCATTCGCAACAACAATTCGTTATTCATAGTGCTTGAATTGTTCGAATCCTATTTGAAGTGCTTGTCAGTTTAACCTTCACTTAACCTTTGTAATCTAAGATTGATAACCTCGTTGTGATATAAAGAATTTGTCTGTGAAATACATTCTATTGCTTTCTTTTGTTTGAATCAGTGATTTTCAGTGAAATTCTCTTACCCCGCCCTCTCCGCGGTACTGTGCTAGCAGGGTTATGCACTTGAGTTAGATTAAAGATTAATATGCTACTTTTGCTCATTTTGAGTAAAATGAGCTGGCGCTCAAACGGCTTGTAAAAATTTATTACAATTTATTAGATCAATTAGATTCAATTATAATGTTAAATAAACCATTATAATATATATATATATAATATATATATATATATATATATATATATATTGTGACGTTGCAGATTTTTAATCTGTAACGTCAAAAGATATAGTTAACTGGCACCGAAGACAGTATCTATTTTGACTCGCGTCGTTCGATAAATAACAACCAGAAAGAGAGCCACACCACGAACTTTCGGAGCACTCTCGAAAATATAGAATAATTTCTAACTGTTTTTGAATACACTTTTTATGTAAACCTCGAACCATTCCGAACAATGAAGGATGTCAAGGAAATCAAGGATTTGGACTTGTTGTGAAGGAAGGATGTTTTAATGACCGATTAAGAAGGAAGGAAGGAAGTCGACTATTAATATTTAAATATTTAATATTTAAATATTAATATTAATATTAAACTAATATTTAAATCACGTCAGTACTCCCGCCAAGCATCAGAGTTCGCCGTCTCTCAGGCCGTGGGCCAGCTGTGTCAGTCAAAAGCAAGGAAACTTGACTGAAAACTATATTTCTTTCGTTCGCCCGTTGTAAGAAATATTCTCGTAATAATTCGCTCCAATCGATTTATTCGATTTTTGAGAATGCAGTAGGGGATGCTCGGTCTTTCCGCAAACTCATATTTGTTGCCCGAGAAAAACAGCACAGGGCACATCATTGAATAGCCATATTGGTGACTGGTGACAGGACTTTGTTGAACTACGTCACTAGTCACATGACTTGGATGACTGCTGCGATTCGCTGGAATCAACTCACATCTCATGATGGCGGCTGACTGACTTCCGCTAGCTGTCAACGAACTTCCGTTTTGATCTTCGTTCCTCACTCTCTTTCTGGTAGTTCTGTGTGTTCGTAATTAATTGAGGAAAAAGGCCAGAGTGGCTTATCAATCTATTAAAGAGGATAAAATAGTAATAATCTCCAGTTTATTATGGCTGAGGTAATGCTTTAATTTTGTTCTGGCAAGTTTGACAAATTATTAATTATCTAGATCTGATTATGTAACTTTTGAAGTAACTTTGTCTCACTTCGCCATTTTTTATCTCTTGATACTTTGCAATATTGAAGGCGTTGTTTTATCGAGAGTGCTCACATTCAATCTTGACATGTTTTGCGTGTGTTTTACTTTTAATATTTGATTCTTTGATTTCAACTGTATCATATTAATTAAATTCAGTTTTCGCTTTAACGATGCCTGATACGATTGTAGCGTTATCTAACGTGCCTATCAGACACTTGTCTATTTGAGAATTGAATCTTCAGTTTAATTCTGTATTTCGAATCTTTGAATTAATTCGGTGATAATTCACTTGTCTTTCTAAATCGATATAAATTAAATTTAACTTTTGGATTTACCAAACTAATATAATCTTTCGCTTTGTAAATCAAACTAATGAATTCTTAAATATATATGGTAATTATGTAACATTTCTTTATCCGCGTGCTAGTTATATGATTCGATTGATTCCGTTTTAATTTCTATTTGTCAAATAAATCAAATTGTTTCTCTTACGAAATTTGGTCAATTTAATTTCCGTTATGATTATTTAACACCCATGACCTTGAGATGTCATGATGACCTTTCCGACGAGCTAGTAGCTATTTTGTTTATAGAATTTTCAGAATTTGTGAGGCGTAGGAATTCATCGTCATGTATTCAAATAAATGACTGGCGCGTTATAAATTTGAATTCCTTTGGAATATTGAGTAAACTATAAACTTCTAAGATTGTCGATACGTAGTTTCGTGGTCAGAGACCAGACTACGTTTACAATATATAATATTATAAATAATTTATTAATTAATTAAACGAAATTTAATATTTATATTAAATATAAATAATTCTTTCTTTTATTTAGGATTTAGCCAAATATATTACATTTTCTATAAAACCTCTTTAAGGGGTTACTACCAAAGAAAATTTTTGAATAATCGATTTCCCAAAAAGTGCAAATTCTTATAATAAATATATGTAGAATTGTTGGGGTAATCGTTATTTTAGTCATAGATATCAAGAGCAGGTCGAAAAACGGAGTTAAATCCGCAGTTAAATACAGGTGTTCCCACACGGAAGAAATAAGTGTTCCCAAAAATGGAAAAAGTTTGCGAAATTTTAACAAAATAGCATGTCACTTTTGGACAGACCCCAATTTTAACAAACTTTCGTAGGAATTTATCAAATAGTGGATTAGGTTTACGAATATTTGGAAAAAATTGTACGAATTATTGACATTCATTATGTGAACAGCAATTTTCCAATTTTTATTCTATAGTTTGTCACAATGTCTATAAAAATTATCAATTTCTTAAAAGAAGAATGATCCATTTTTTAGAATGCTTGGAATAGAAAATTTCGCAAACAAAAACGAAAGAGTTAACTGCTAGTCAACGAAAGAGTCTCAAAAAGTTTTACAATTTTTCACAAAGTGCTTTACGCTGACTCACTTCAGCGTATCCCGATGGTCTTTATTATACAGTCTGTTCAACAAGAGTGTGTGGTCTGTATTTTTAAAACTAATAGAGATATCTGAACGATTTTTTTAAAAATTAAAGCACTTTCAAAGTACTAATACGCAATCACTTAGTAAATGGTCCAGTCTCCATCGTTGTCCAGAATGGCCTGGCACCTTCTTGGCATACTTTCAACTAATTTTTCGGCATAGTTCGTTGGTAAATCTAGCCATAACTTTTTAATTCATTGTGACAGCTGCTTTAAGGTGAAGACATATTTTCCGGCAAGTTTCCTCTTCAAGATACTCCAGACGTTTTCGATTGGATTTGCATCTGGGGACTGTGATGGCCAGTCCAAGGTCGTGATGTCATTTTCCTCTTTCCAAACGCTGCAGAGACGGCTTCGATGTTTTGGGTCGTTATCCTCTTGCAAGATCCAATCGGCATTATCGGCTGCAAACATCTTTTTAGCAGACCTTAGAAGACTACGTTGGTATATCTGCAACATTTTCTGAGCGTTGAGGATCTCGGTGAAGAGCTCCAAACATCCAAAACCGCGCTCAGAGAAGCATCACCAAACATGGACCTTCACTGGGTGTTTAATGGTCCGCTGGAGAAATTTACTGCCAGCCGTAGACTAGGTATACTTAATGGGAACCTATGCCCAGAACGACGCTCCGTCAGAAAAAATAACGATCGACCAGTCCCGGTCGAGATTTTCAGCAGCCCATGCCTTCCGTTTTTCGATATGGGTTTCTGAGAGTAGGGGTTTTTGCCTCGTGCTACGGTACTGCATCTTCGATTCGGCCAATCCCTGTCGTATGGTGTTGATACTAATATGTACTCCCTTTTTGGCTAGTATAGCCTTGGCATCTCGCAAAACGAGAGTGGGGGTACGCTTGAATAGCTGCACGATCGCTTTGTCCTCTTTGCTGGTTGTTGCACGCATTTTTCCTCTTTCAGGAAGATCGTCGACAGTTCCACTAACTTTATACCGCTCAACCCACTTCATAATGAACGACTGTGACTTTTTTAAGTATTTAGCAGCCACTGCGATGGACATTTTTGGTCCTTTTGGATGGGAACACAAGAAGACGGCTTCAAAACGTTTAGCGTAAACAGAACTCATTTTCGTTCGCGTGCGTTCTCTCGGACAGTTCGAGCGATACCGAAGCGGTATCATAAACGCGTATTAGTCCTTTGAACGTACTTTAATTTAAAAAAAAACGTTCAAAAATCTCCAATAGTTTTAAAAATACAGGCCATACGCTCTTGTTGAACAGACCATAGTATGACCACGTGACCACGCAACCGACGAACTGAATATTTCAAGAAATAATCATTCAATATAACAATATATTAATAACGTTAGTTATTAACAAAATAGTAATAAAATAATAATAAGATTTATAAAATATTATTAATGAAATACTGATAAAATTAGTAATTTAAAAGAATTTTTAAAGAATTTCAAAAGAATTAGGCGAGTTTCAAGACTTTAAAGTAATTACTAAATTGTTAAAAGTCTTTCAAGCTATTTTAACTGATATTAAAAAACTTAAGGGGATTTCAAGCGATTGTAGGTGCTTTTAGTGAATTTAAAGTAATTTTAAATGATTTTATGGAGTTTTAATAAATGCAAACCGATTTTAATAGACTTCAATTGATGTTACAAAATTCTAAAAGAATTTCAAAAGACTGTTATGTCCTGGAGAGACTTATAAAATTGCCAATTACCCTAACAGTTCTCGTTTTAAATTCACGTTAGTGAATTAGGGACGAGATCAAGCCAAAGAATTAGACACAGATTACAAACAATTATCTTTATTTATCAAGTACAAAATTGTAGAGACACGATGTAAGGGAGAGAGAGAGAGAGTGATGGACCATAAGAAGGAACTTCCAGACTTCTGAGATCGTCCTAGAAAGAACGTTTCAGATAAGACTCTTTAAGTACTTTAAAAGGTGAAATACGGTGATTAGAAGTAATGGAAACTTACTTGTCTTGGGTTTTGATTATTCCTTTGCTAATTTTAATGGTGTTAGCCTCTAAGGTTCTCCCAGGTAGTCCAGCCGCTTTTCTCGATGTGTCAGAGACCTTGACTAGAGACTTGATCGGGGTATCGAACACGAATACCGCACTGCTATCCAGAAGGTTGACGGGCCTATAAGATAGGTCCGGAGTCTGATTTCAAAAACTGCTGATCACTCACACGAAGATGAACAGATAACCGACGACTGATTAAAGACTGACTAAAGATTGACTGAACACCGGAGACTGATTCGGTGATAGATGCGGATGTAGATAGTAGACTGATCAGATAGAAACTGCGAATTAGACTGACTGTAGACTTATGACTGACTACTGATGACTGAAGACTGACTGACTGTAGACTTTCGCATCCTTTTATATCCTTATTCTTCTTTCCCAAAATTTCGAGGGATATCAGATTCCCTCCTGTTATAGGGAGACATTCCTCCATGATCTCACGAAGGGTTTTATGACCTAATCGCGTTCCGTCTACATCAGGTCGTTTATGTCAAGGAGAGTGTTTGGGTCGTAAGTTATTCTCCCGAGTTGATAATGTTTTCCAGATGTTTTGCTTCCAAGGAGGGAAATCGTCCCTCTTTTGGTCTTCCATCGACTACTTATATTTCTCTCCTATTGATTTCTTACGCGTGTCTCTGTTTACATTAAATTAGTTTTGACAAATTAAAGCGTAGGAATATTAATTAGTTACGATCACGTAACAAGACTGAGAATGAGTTTCAAGATTTTCAAGACATTTTAAATGGTTTTAAGAAATTTAAAGTGATTTCGAAAGATTTCAAGTGATTTTAAAAAGTTTTTTGGGAATCTCAACAAACTCAAAAATGTTTCAAGATTTTGAAGTAATTTAAAAACCAACACTGTTTTTGAATTATCTAAAATCTGTTAAATCTCTTGAAATATCTGGTGAAATTTGTTGAAATCCCTTGAAACCATTTGAAATCTTTTGAAATTCTTTGAGATCATTTAAAAATTCTTATAATCTTTTGAACCCTCTTCAAGACTCTAGTTATTAAATATTATTTTAAAAATATAATCATAAAATGTAGTTTCATAATAATTTTCATGAAAACCTGTTTAAAGTTTCTAGCATTATATCGGTGTTTGTCTACAATATACTTATTAGTTAATTTTCTAATATATAATAATAACCATCTTTTATATTTTCATGAATTTCAAAAAAAATTTCAACAATCACATCTTTGGATCGGAACCTCGAAAAATTTCAACCCATCACTGATCTGTTTCTCGCAAGTTGTGCTCGGTTCATGAAGTTAGTATACAAGAGCGATTTGAACAAGCAGACTCAGTGTGTTGCGTACGTCAGTTGCGTGAGCGAATAGCGTTATATATGTATTAGTTATAGTTATATGTAGGATATTATATGTGTATGTTGTGTTCGAGATTAGGCATTATAATATTTGTGTATAGGTACTTATATGGGGCATTATTCCTCAAGTGTACCACCCTCAGAAAGTATAGTCCTAACAGGTACAACTTTAAAGGAAAAAGATTTTTTCGATTGGATAAAAATTGACAGAGATAGGGGAGGGGGAATTTTTCGAATTTTTTCTATTTTGTGCAGTTTCGTGCTATTTTGAAGGTACTAAGCTCCTTTTCTATGGAATATACAAAATTTTGTCCCACATGTTTTTGATAGCTATATTCACTTGGTCTATCGAATTATTATAACAATTTTTTAAAAAATTGAAAATTTGACCGATTTTTCTCAAAAATCAAAATATTTTTGACTTTTTTAGAAAAACGGCATTTTTTTTTTTATCTCAAAATAAAGCTTAAGTCTTTATCTTTTGATGCTGTAAAATTGAACTTGCCGTTTTTTGTTGTTTTTGAGAAATTAAATATTGAGTAAAGCACCGCGCCAACGGCGCTCGAGACTGCTGGGCCTCTCGCTCAGCGCAATTCTCTTTATTTAATTTCTCGAAAACAACAAAAAACGGCATTTTGAAGTTTACAGTATCGAAAGATAAAGCCTTAAGCTTTACTTGGAGACAAAAAAAAATTGTTTTTCTAAAAAAGTTAAAACTACTTTTGATTTTCAAAAAGATCAGTCAAATTTTCAATTTTTTAAAAAATGGTTATAACTATTCGATAGACCATGAAAAAGTCTGTTAAAAACATATAGGACAAAATTTTGTATATTCCATAGGAAAGGAGTTTAGCACCTTCGAAATAGGGTCTGCCGGCACAAAATCGAAAAACGCCCGAGTCAGCTAGGTCTCTCGCTCCGCGCAATTCTCTTTATTTAATTTCTCGAAAACAACAAAAAACGGCAAGTTGAATTTTACAGCATTGAAAGATAAAGACTTAAGCTTTATTTTGAGACAAAAAAAATGCCCTTTTTCTAAAAAAGTCAAAAATATTTTGATTTTTGAAAAAAATCGGTCAAATTTTCAATTTTTACATTCTCATCAGAGAAGGTATTAGATTTGTGTAAAATTTGACTCGCCCAGTTTTTGTCAAATTTCTACGTTTTGGGACTCCCTGAACCCGAAAAACATGTTTTTACGAATGTGTCTTATTGTGTGTGTGTGTGTGTTTGTGTGTGTGTAGATTTTCAGTTTGTGAGCACGATAACTTTCGAAAGAATTGACCGATTGGATTTTCCTTTGGTATACTCTTTTAGTGTCCTAAAATGAAGGTCAAGTTCGTAGTAATCAAAAATTCGAACAATTTTTCTTAATGACTTTTTTGGATAAAAAAAAAATTGAAAGACTTTTAACATTTTGAAAATCCAAAAAATCTGCCCGCTTTGCGGGCATATTCTCATCGCGGGCTTCGCGTGCGGCTCGCTTCGCTCGCAAAAATGAGCGCGCCTATTGCGCGCGGGGGGGTCGAATATAGTTCGGTCGTCGCGCTTCGCGCTCCGTGTTGCGCGCTTCGCGCGCTTGTGCCCTTCGTGAAGCTTGCGCTTTACAGGACGCTTGAACCTATATGTACTTTTTTTAAGTTTAATTAAATTATATATTTTTTACATATAATTTATATTTTTATATTTTAATTTATTTTTTTATATTTGTAATTCATATTTTTATATATTTTTTAAAATTTAATTAAACTATATTTAAATTAAATTAAATTACTGCTTTGATTGCAAAAGTTAACTAATTTACTTAAGGTTCTATCGACCTTAAGGAGCACATTCTCATCAGGGCACTCGCGCTTCGCGCTCGGCTCTGTTTAACAATATTTTTCATGATTAAAACGAAAACTACTCATCCTATTGAAAAATGGTCAAAGTAGAACTTGTAGATCTTTTTAGACGAATATCTATGTTCCTTATAATTTTCTTTGCATCTCGCGTTATTTGGCTCAAAATTTGAATTTTCGATTTTTTAAGGAAATTCGAAAAGTTGTTATACATATCCTACAGGGTGTTCAAAAAGAAACATTTTTTATTTTTAGACTTTTTTTCATATCGTACGTTGTTTGGCTTCTAATTTAAGTTTTCTTTCATTTTTTTGGATTTTAAAAATGTTATGTCTTTCAATTTTTTTTTCATCCAAAAAATTCATTAGGAAAAATTGTTCCAATTTTTTAGTACTACAAAGATCGGTCTTTAGAATTTTTAAATTAAAAAAAAAAGTGGTTTCAAAATTTTTCAAAATGCTCCAACTTTTTGAATTTTTATCCAAAATGGCTGGCCAACGAACTTGACCTTTATTTTGGGACACTAAAAGAGTATACCAAAGGCAAATCCAATCGGTCAATTATTTCGAAAGTTATCGTGCTCACAAACTAAAAATCTACAGGCAGACACACACACACACAGGCAAACAGACAGACAGACACATTCGTAAAAACATGTTTTTCGGGTTCAGGGGGTCCCAAAACGTGAACATTTGACAAAAACTGGGGGGGTCAAATTTTACACAAATCTAATACCTCTGTTGAGAATGTAAAAAATGAAAGAAAACTTAAATTAGAAGCCAAACAACGCACGATATGAAAAAAAGTTCTAAAGATGAAAAATGTTTCTTTTTGAACGCCCTATAGAATTCGAAAAACTCCCCTTCTCCCATCTCGGTCAATTTTTATCCAATCGAAAAAATCTTTTTCTTCTAAAGTTGTACCTAGTAGTACTATACTTTACCCAAGTTTGAGTTCGATCAGACAAAGTCAAATTCTAAGGGTGGTATACTTGAGGAATTATACCACCCTTAGAATTTGACTTTGTCTGATCGAACTCAAACTTGGGTAAAGTATAGTCCTACTAGGTACAACTTTAGAAGAAAAAGATTTTTTCGATTGGATGAAAATTGACCGAGATAGGGAAGGGGGAATTTTTCGAATTTTTTCTATTTTGTGCAGTTTCGTGCTATTTCAAAGGTACTAAATAAGCTCCTTTCCTATGGAATATATTATACAAAATTTTGTCCCACATGTTATTGATAGATTTTTTCCTGGTCTATCAAATGATTATAACCATTTTTTAAAAAATTGAAAATTTAATCGATTTTTTTCAAAAATCAAAATATTTTTGACTTTTTTAGAAAAACGGCATTGTTTTTTTTTGTCTCAGAATAAATCTTAAATCTTTATCTTTTGATGCTGCAAAATTCAACTTGCCGTTTTTTGTTGTTTTCGACAAATTAAATAAAGAGTAATGCGCCGCGCAAACGGCGCTCGAAACAGCTGGGCCTCTCGTTCCGCGCAATACTCTTTATTTAATTTCTCGAAAACAACCAAAAACGGCATTTTGAAGTTTACAGTATCGAAAGATAAAGCCTTAAGCTTTACTTGGAGACAAAAAAAAATTGTTTTTCTAAAAAAGTTAAAACTATTTTTGATTTTCAAAAAGATCAGTCAAATTTTCAATTTTTTAAAAAATGGTTATAACTATTCGATAGACCAGGAAAAAGTCTGTTAAAAACATGTACGTCAAAATTTTGTATATTCCATAGGAAAGGAGTTTAGCACCTTCGAAATAGGGTCTGCCAGCACAAAATCGAAAAACGCTCGAGTCAGCTAGGTCTCTCGCTCCGTGCAATTCTCTTTATTTAATTTCTCGAAAACAACAAAAAACGGCAAGTTGAATTTTACAGCATTGAAAGATAAAGACTTAAACTTTATTTTGAGATAAAAAAAATCTGCCCGCTTCGCGGGCACATTCTCATCGCGCGCTTCGCGCGCGGCTCGCTTCGCTCGCAAAAATGAGCGCGCCTACGGAGCGCGGGGGGTCGGATATAGTTCGATCGTCGCGCTTCGCGCTCCGTGTTGCGCGCTTCGCGCGCTTGTGCCCTCAATGAAGCTTGCGCTTTACAGGACGCTTAAAGATAAATGTTTTTTTTTTAATTTAATTAAATTACATAATTTATATTTTTATATTTTAATTTATATTTTTATATTTTAATTTATTTTTGTATATTTGTAATTTATATTTTTAAAAATTAAATTAAATTAAATTAAATTACAGCTTTGAATGCAAAATTTAACTAATTTACTTAAGGTTCTATCGACCTTAAGGAGCACATTCTCATCAGGGCACTCGCGCTTCGCGCTCCGCGCTCGGCTCTGTT
>CAJFCO010018428.1:274146-293175 GCA_904066015.1 Synergus gifuensis | reverse complement strand
AAAAATTTCTATCCGTTTGAATCCGCTGAATCCTATCCGTTTGAATCCTTGTACTTCTAGCAGGGTTTCCTCTCTAAGTCGCAGTTAGGAATAAATTTCCTTAACCTTCATACATCATAGATATACTTATAATAAAGCGACTCTTTCTCTTCTGCAGACGATTGGAACCGGCAATGGACCTTGGGGTTGTTCTTGGTATGCCAAATCTGGGCTCTACATCTTTCTGAATCGCTCCGGGAGATGCGCCGCTGCCTGCGAAGCCGATATTCTCTGGTCACAAAGGGATAAGAAGATTGCCGAGGCTTGGACCGCGGCCTTCGCAACCGTTTGTCTCTTCTCCGTTGCCGCAGCTATCTTCACTCTGCTAAAACCGCGAAAACAATACGGAACCACCAGCACTGCTGGTGAGTACTTACAAATCGAGTCTTACAAATTGAAATTGTCGAGATAGACATCTCATCAAGTATGATTAAAGCAGAAACGGGATTTTTGATTAGACCTTTGCTTTCGTATTTCGTATTTGCGGTTGTAGATCTATTGCAAGTCGTGCGACACGACAATTTAATCCTGATTTTCTTTTATCGCTTTTCAGAGAGAGCTATCACGTGTCTGGCTGTATGCCACGCGGCTGTCGCAGTCGGTTACGTGATTCGATTAGCTGCTGGACGAGTAGCTGTCGCGTGCACGCCGGCTATTCCCTTGCATTCTCAAGATCAGGTTGTCATCGCTCAGCATCAACAGCAGTACCTCACTCAGGATGGCTTGGACAATCCTTACTGTGCTGTCATCTTTTTACTGCTCTATTACTTTGGAAGTGCCGCTAGTGTTTGGTAAGTCCTCCTTTTTTATTACCTTCACTGAGAAAACTGTTTGGTTTTATCAATCAAAATTTGGTTGGCTCAACAAAATAATGTGGTTGCTCTACAGCCAACAAAACATTTTTGTTGAAGCCAACCAAACTTTTTTTTGAGTCTTTTTGTTGGCCTAACAAAACTGTTTTGTTAGCTCAACCAAACTGTTTCGTTGGCCTAAAAAAATTATTTTTTTTTCGAACTACCTATAAACACTTATCTCTTAATCTCTAATGTGTGGAACGCAACTTAAACTACACGGCTAACGTAGCACATACCAGGTCCAGAAGTATGAAACCGGAATTTCCCTATAGATGGTGCTTGCCATCAGTTTAGGGACCGTATGACCGCTTCTGCTGTGCCATCTTCTCCCTCTAGGAATAGAGAAAGATTTTTAGTAGACAACAACCCAAGTTCGACATACCAGTGAATGTACAACAAGTACATAAAGATGATTCTCAAACTCAACAAGCACTCGCGGATCAGCTGAATGTATCGCAGAAAGCCGTCTCCCTTCGTTTGAAAGCAATGGGAAAAATTCAGAAAGTCGGAAAATGGGTTCCACATGAACTCAATGAAAGGCAGCAAGAAAATCGGAAAATCACCTGCCAAATTCTACTCGATAGATTCAAACGGAAGTCATTTCTCTATCAAATCGTAACAGGTGATGAAAAGTAGATCTATTTTGAGAATCCTAAGCGTCGGAAATCGTGGGTGAATGCAGGCGAACCATCGACATCCAGTGCAAGACCCAATCGCTTTGGAAAGAAGACAATGCTGTACGTTTGGTGGGATCAGAAAGGTGTTATCTACTATGAGCTGCTAAAACCTGGTGAAACTGTCAACACGAATCGCTACCAACGGAATATCGAAGAAGACAACATAAAGTGATTTTTCTTCATGATAATGCCCCATCACATACAGCAAAACAGGTCAAGGAAACGATCCAGGCGTTCAGTTAGGAGCTACTGGTTCATGCCGCTTATTCTCCAGACTTGACTCCGTCGGATTACCATCTGTTTGCATCGCTGTGCTACGCTCTCGCTGAACAACGATTCACTTCGTACGAAAACGTCCGAAAATGGCTGGATAACTGGTTCGCTTCAAAAGACGAAAACTTTTATTGGCGGGGCATTCATCACCTACGGAAGAGGTGGGAAAAATGTGTAGAAAGCGAGGGAAATTACTTTGAATAAAGTACTTTTGACCATTTTCATATACTAGACGTGTAATTTTTGCAAAAAAATTCCGGTTTCATACTTCTAGACCTGGTACAGAAGATTTTATAAAAATCCCAGCAAAGTATCTCATAAGCCAGGGATGGTGGACACGCATGCGTGGTCGTGTATCTAATTGATTTTGTTAGGCCAACAAAGCAGTTTTGTTAGACCAACAAAAAGATCCAACAAAAAAATTTGGTTGGTTCAACAAAATATTTTGTTAGCCCAACAATATAATGTTGTGTTTTCATCCAAAATTTGGTAGAGGCAACAAAAACTGTACAACAAAACGTTTTTATTGCTATGACTAAATTTTTTTCTTCAGTGTTCAGATGTACTCGCCACTATTCTATTGATGAATATGAATAACTCAAGTCTATTTTATGTTGCTACTTATCACTGTACTACTAAAGAATACTAATAACTATTGATCTAATCTTTAACAATATCAAATGTGAACCAAACCTTCGAGTGTGTGCGGATAGACGATAGTTAATAAGAAATGGCAAAGTAGATCACGGATAGAAAAAAATATGTTGGCGGATAGAAAATTATGGATTAAAACGGATAGGAAATATATTTTGTGAAGAACGGATTAAAGAGGATTTTTCATTTTTTATCTGCGACTCAATCCTTATCTATCCGCGAACTACATAGATTTGATCCTGTCACCTATCACGGATTAAAATACAAAATAGAAAAAGGCTTTTTGCCATTTAGGTATTGGGTTCCAATACCTATTTAGGTACACCAAATAGGTATTCAAAATGAATTCATTTGAAATAGTTACCCAGCTCTGACTATTGGTATCAAAAGTTTAATTCTAAGCTAGATAGCTTAGATTTAAACTTTTGATTCGAAATTCAGGGTCGGGCGAAAGTGACATCGTAGTATTTCTTATCCGTTCTCAAGAAAGGAATTGCATCCTTGATTCTCTCCAGTGTCCCATTGCAGGTTTATCCGAACACCTATGCAGCTGCGATGTTGCATTTGGTCCGTCCATCCGCATTGAAATGGTGTGGGGAAGGGATAACAATCTGGCAACAGTGTTGACTCCCCTCGTGCCGCTAACGAGCCTTTGACTCCCATCCTGTCCCAACCCATTCCGTTTATGTTGAGAGGCTCATCTTAGCACTTCTAACGGGTGGTCCAAGATCCACCTATCTACAAGGTGGATGAACGATTCAGACTCTGTAATTGCACGCTTCCAGCGAACATGGAATTACAAGCACTGATTTAGGTACTCAACCTCCACCAGATAAAATTTAAACGACGAGGCTTCTTGGGCTCTCTCGTATGCTCAGTTGCTCACTTGTAATCAAAGCTGAGATTGCAGATTCGCCAACCTCGTTATTCTAACATCTAAATCGCAATCTCGAAGAACCGACCTTGGTCGGCTGGTCTTGACCCAGGTTTCAAGACATATCAATACTAAATAAGGACTATAGAGTTTATACAGCTGTGCAGAAACGGGGAAGTGGTTTGTGGACTAGAATCGAGGCTTGTAGAAGATAGTTTGGTGCCGACAGTGCTTCTGAAAGGATTTTTAACAGGTAATAAGAATTGGAAGATTTGGAAGATTCACCCGTTAAGTGATGGAATCAACCTATAAAGGGACGAGACGAGACTCTAGGAACCTTGTTGCCAGATACGCATGGAGTCAATCGCATTCCAGTATAGGGCGAGGAGGGAGCTGAGTAAGGTGGGAATACGAAAGGGAAAGACGAAGGGAGAAACGTTGGTAGAATAAAAGACACACCGGCTGAGTCTCAGAGAAACCAACCGGTGTTTTGTTTTTAAAGCTCAAGCTGTTTTAGGCTTGTTTCACAAATTAAGGAACTTTTCAAACGCTAACAATTGTTGTCAATATTGGACATTCCTCAGTCCAATTTGTGGTCTAATTACCACCTTTAAGTAAATTCTGCTAACGAGACTTGCATGGCACTTGCATAAGGCTTTCTCGCCTTTTATTTTCTTTCTCGTCTTTTATTTTCTTTCTCGCCTTTTATTTTCTTTCTCGCCTTGACTCAACAGTTTGAATTGCTGAATAAATTTCCGATTTAATAACACTCTTCCGCGTCTTTGTACAAGCTGATTTCGACTCGTTGTTGATACCTGTGCCTCCTCCGTGAATTTACACTCAAGTGACTGCTGCAGAGGTTAAGGAAGGTGAAGAAGGATAGGGAAGCCTGGATCCCTGGAAGAAAAAGTGAGGAGAAAAATGTTGGTGGTATGGCGGTAAACAAGAGAGGACTGAGGAGAGTCTGAGAGAGACAGAAAGGGGGGTCAGGACAATGCATGGGAGAGTGCTATGAGGTCCATGGACCTCATGGACCGTAGCTTCATGTCCGCAGGGCGCGATGTTTATCGGCTCTTTGAATGTAAATTATGGCTATACACATTCTGCTGCTCCATGCTATATAATACGTAAGATGCAGAAACAGAGGCGAGCAAAAAATAATATACACGTATGCCCTTTCGCCCATGTATTTCGTATTTGCCTATATACTCGCGGACAAAGGTAATGCGCATGCGTAACCCTCAACGCTGGTATTTTATTACCCGGCTTCAGATAAAAAAAATTAATAAAAATAACGGGAAAGTAATCACGTTTTTTAATTTAAGGCGTGAGTAAATAAATCTGTTGCGCTTGTTGCTAAACGAAATGCAATCACAGTAAACCCCTGGGAATTAAATCGTTGTAGATTATTTTGATTATCAGATTGAGATCAAAATGATCCACTTTTGCGGATTAAATCAATAATATGTGTACAACTTTATTTGCATCATCAGAATTAATCTGAACTTTCAATCTGAATAATTCCGGGATATACGAATCAATCAGAATGAATCCGGTCAATCTGAATAAATCCGAACACTCAATCTGAATGAATCGGAATTTATCCGAATTTTCTGGATAATTTCTGGATATTTCTGTACAAAAAACATCAAATATTGATGATGTTCATCTAATTTGAAATATTTTAGGTTATGTTTGGGTTTTCTCAATGGAAATGGATACTTTTTTTTACAAAAAACATCAAATATTGATGAAGTTTACCTAATTTGAAGTATTTGAGGTTATGTTTGTGTTTTCTCAAGGGAAATGAATACTTCTCCACAAAAAAGATCAAATATTGTTGAAGCTCACCTAATTTGGAACATTTGAGGTTATGTTTGTATTTTTTCAATGGAAATGGATATTTCAACAAATTTCAAATATTTGAGGTTATATTTGGGTTTTTTCAGCGGAAATGGATATTTCTCTACAAAAAAACATTAAATATTGATGAAGTTCACCTAATTTGAAATATTTGAGGTTATGTTTATATTTTTTCAAGAGAAGTGAATAGAAAAAACATCAAATATATTGGTGAAGTTCACTTAATTTGAAATATTTGAGGATATGTTTGTATTTTCCCAACAGAAATGGATATTTCTATCCAAAAAGCATCAAATATTGATGAAGTTCAACAAATTTAAAATATTTGAGGTTATGTTTGGGTTTTCTCAGCGGAAATGGATATTTCTCTACAAAAAACATCAAAATTGATGAAGTTCACCTAATGTGAAATATTTGAGGTTATGTTTGTGTTTTCTCAACAAAAATGAATACTTCTCTACAAAAAACATCAAATATTGATAAAGTTCAACAAATTTCATATATTTGAGGTTATATTTGTGCTCTCTCAGCGGAAATGGATATTTATCTACAAAATACATCAAATATTGATGAAATTCACCTAATTTGAAATCTTTGAGGTTTTTTTGTGTTTTCTCAACGGAAGTGAATAGAAAAAACATCAAATATTGGTTTCGGATTCACTCGGATTGAAAACTTCCTTCGGATTAGATCGGAATGAAACTGTTTGGTTCGGATAAATTTTCGGAATGATTCCGAAAATTTCGGATTGATTCCAAATGAATTTCAATCCGAAGCTTTCGTTAGGGTTACACTTACCCCAAGTCCGATTGCTAAATATCACAGTTACTAAGGTTACTAATTCAGAGTCTGTACCTTCTGAAGTTAGTAGTTTCGATAGATAATTGATCTCCAAAATCGGATCATTTTGACCTCAATTGTTGGATCAATGAAAAAAACCTGAAATAGATATCAAAGCAATAAAATATGCAATAAACTTGCAATAAAATATATCTGATTCTCTTCCGAAAGAAATGAGCGATGTTCTCCCAGTAAAAATTGAGAGACGTGAAAAGCGGCAAAAGATTATAATTGATGGGTTCTTTTGGCGTTCACATTTTTTATCTGCGAGAGCAGAAGCGGCGAAGAGTTGCTTAACTCTCCTATGATTAGATCCGCTACCATCAGCAAAGGTTTGTTTGTTTTCAGACTCGTTTTAGAAGATTAGGAAGGGGCCTCCCGCACACATTTGGTATTAATAGCTTTTGCCGCATATCTGTCGAGGTTAATTGATGGGCTGAAGTTAGTTCAAAAAGCTGGATGATAGTTCTCATAATTCTTCGCATTCGTTTTAAAGTGGTTGCTAAATCTCAGGTAGTTCTGACACTTTCTAAACTTGTACACTTCCAGAAGAGACAGAAATATGACTGAATACTAAGTGGTCTATTCAATTTAGAACTAGTAAAATTGATGCTTAAGAAGCTCCGAGGAATGAAGCCTAATTTGATTTATAGACTCGAGTGTCACTCACTCTTAACTACATCAACTTGATTCTGGTAGGCAGATTCATTTAACCTAATAAACTCCACTTGACATCATATACGCTCTTCCATTAAGCAGATTAGAAGTGATCTTTAAGGTTTACTATATTATATTTCAGAGGATTACAATCACATATTGATCAAAAAGTATCGGACATATTTGATTTAAAATCTTCAGGAATGAACTCCAGGGCTATTATTTCAAGTTCCATTATCTCCAACTTCCAATAACAAGTATCTACGCTATTGCCACGAAGACTGTTCGGTGCCCTTCGCTTCAGAGTTTCCGTTCCTTCTTTTTTTCCCCTCGGCCTCCGCCCCTTTCTTCTTCCATCTCGTTCTCCTCTCCAACGAATGTGCATCTCGAACCTGGCTTGGCTCGTGAATTTCTCCACGCCGCTCGTCTCGGGAACGAGGTAGAGAAAAAAGGAGGAACAAGACGAAAAGGCGGCCAGCGAGCTGATCCATCATCTCTCTCCGTGAGTCTCGGAGCCTTATGCAGAGCCAATTTTCAGGGACTTATCTCCTGACTCAGGCCTCCGGACTCAGGCTGTTAGGATCATGCAAATGCCGGATGGAAATGATTAAACTTAAACCAGGGTCGTAAAGATACAAGTTTGAGTTGCAGGACTTTGCTTTAATTGATTTGGTGTCCTAACCAGATGGAAATTTTTGGCTCGTGTTTAATCTAGTCATCTATTAGAACTTGGTACGTGGTACTCATAATCGACTCGGGTGAAAAAATAAATCCATGTGATGTTTTCTAATACACCCGAATTTCCTGATGTGGATTTCCACGCTGATTTTTGCACCTTGGTAAAAAGAAGGAAAGGTTGATGATGCATGTGAAGGTGACTCTACCGACAGGGAATGGAAGGAGGGAATCAGGGGGGTATATAACGACTCGCTAACTAACAAAACAAACACGAAGTGGCTAGGTACCCCTCTCTCATCTCATCTGGCTGATTATATACCCCGGAGCAGCGTGTACGAGGACCGCTGGACCGCTGGGGTTGCGTCTCTTGTTTTTTCTCATCTACTCTTGCCTCCTTTCTCCCCAAGATGGCTGACGATACTTCTCAAACGAGTTAAGAGGATGTATGGTATCCGTTGGCCCAGCCAAATTCGCTTCCTCTGAAAACCAATCCTTGTTAGGTCTTTCTTTATAGGTTCGATCTACAATCTACAACTTGACTCATGTTTCTTCCTCTGCATCAGTTAACCAGCAAGGAGTTAATTAACAAATCAGCACCGATTTTTTCAGCTGACTGTATATTAAAAATGCTTGGAAATCGAAAAGGAAGGACTAAAGAGACATCATGCAACCACATGGTTATCGGTTCCCTGAAATCGAGGCTCTCATTCCACTGCAAATTTTTTGGCAAGCCTTTTTTTGGTTCATTTCCATCGCAAGGCCTTGCAGCTCATCTCCTGTTTCATTCGTCATCTTCCTTCACATCAAGAATCCCGATCGCTTTAGTGTTATCCTCCAATAACCTTGTATTTAATTAACTCTCATAATTTATCTTCCGACTTGGAAACTAAACTTCGTTAGTTCTTTTTTTAGCTTTATTTTGACAGGCTATTTATTTACAACCAACGGTTTACAAGATACCGAGTTTGCATTTCTAATTTATCCTGTTTCGATTGCTGATTTAGGAACCCGCATCTTTCTTTAACGATAATAACCTGCATGACAATTATGGTTAGGAGAATTTTTAGACACCTGAAAGAGAAATCTAGCAGGTGAGAGAGGAAAGTTACGGATGTTGAAGTTTGTATTTTTTATCTGAGGCAGGTGTGTTTGTCAGCTTTATCACCGAGATTTTCACAGAACACTATTGATTTAGATTATTTAAGAATAATGCAGCCTTTTTATACAATTGAAAAGTTGGATAAAGGTCCGAAAACCGGTAACCTCCGATTTTCTTTGGAATCCGTACACTTCTGTTTTTTGACGCGCTAATTACGAATATGATAGTGAAAATTGCCGCAAATTTGATTTTCGTGGTGAAATCATAAAAAAAATATAAAAATCATGTTTTTTGCGTTTATTTGAGTTAATATACAAAATTAAAAAAAAATATTGAAAACAAAAGTTGTATATCTAATCGAAATACACATTTTTTGTTTTGAACATTTTTCTCTGCAAAGGGGAATGTTAAAGAAAAATGGCAAAGGGAATAATAAAAGGAAATGACAATGCGAATGGAAAAAGGAATAATAAGGGGAATTGTAAAGCGGAATGGTAAAGGGAAATGGCAAAAGGAATGGAAAAGGGAATTGATAATTGTAAAGGGGAATGGTAAAAGAAAATGACAAAGGGAATGGCAAAGGGAAATGGCAAAAGGAATGTAAAAGGGAATTGAAAATTGTAAAGGGGAATGGTAAAGGGAAATTCTAAAGGGGAATGGTAAAGGAAATGATAAAAGGAAATAGCAAAGGGAATGTTAAGGGGAAATGGCAAAGGGAATGATAAAAGGAAATGACAATGCGAATGGAAAAAGGAATGATAAGGAGAATTGTAAATCGGAATGGTAAAGGGAAATGGCAAAAGGAATGTAAAAGGGAATTGGAAATTGTAAAGGAGAATGGTAAAGGGAAATGGCAAAGGGAAATTATAAAGGAGAATGATAAAGGGAAATGGCAAAGGGAAATGTTGAAGGGCAATGGGAATGGTAAAGGAAAATTGCAAAGGGAAATGGCAAAGGGAAACTGCAGAGGCAATGGTAAAGGGGAATGGTAAAGAAAAATGGCAAAGGGGAATGTTAAAGGAAATTTGCAAAGGGAATGGTAATGGAAAATGCCAAAGGGAATGTTAAAGAGAAATGGCAAAGGGAATGAAAAAGAGAATAGTAAAGGGAAATTGTAAAGCAGAATGGCAAAGGGTATGGAAAAGAGAATAGTAAAGGGAAATTGTAAAGGAGAATGGCAAAGGGAATGGTAAAGCGAAACTGCAAAGGCAATGACAAGGGAAATGGTAAAGGGAATGCTAAAGAGAATGGTAAAGGGAAATGGCAAAGGAGAATGGTAAAGGGAAATTATAAAGGGGAATGGTAAAAGGAAATTTTCAAAGGGAGTGGTAAAGGAAATGGGAAAAGGAATGGAAAAGGGAATTTGAAAATGTATAGGGAATGGTAAAAGGAAATGGAAAAGGGAGTGGGGAAAAGAATGGTAAAGGGAAATTGTAAAGGAGAATTGCAAAGGGAAATGGTAACAAGAATGATAAATGGAATGGTAAAGGGAAATTGTTAAGGGGAATGGTAAAGGGAAATGACAAAGGAGAATGGCAAATGGAAATTGTAAAGGGAAATGACAAAGGGGAATGGTAAAGGGGAATAATAAAGGTAAATGGCAAAGGTGGATGTTAAAGGGAAATGGTAATGAAAATGCTAAATGGAAATGACAAAGGGAACGGAAAAGGAAATGGCAAAGGGAAATGGCAAATGGAATGGTGAAGGGGAATGACAAAGAGAATTGAAAAAGGAATGGTAAGGGAAAATTGTAAAGGGGAATGAAAAGGGAAATGGGGAAGTAAAATTGTAAAGGAGAATGGTAAAGGGAAATGGCAAAGGGGAATGTTAAAGTATAATGGGAATGGTAAAGGGAAATGGCAAAGGAAATGGCAAAGGGAATGATAAATGAAAACTGCAAAGGCAATGGTAAAGGGGAATGGTTAAGGGAAATGATAAAAGGAATGCTAAAGGGAATGGTAAAGGGAAATGGTAAAAGTTAAGTGGTACCAAACCGAAACCAATGGAAGTACGATGGAAATCGATATATCTGATTTCCTCGGAAACTATCACTTTTAGAGAAAAATATTTAAGACAAAAAATGTGTATTTCGATGAGATCTACAACTTTTGTTTAAAACATTTCTTGTTCGTTTTGCATATTAACTGAGATAAACGCAGAAAACCATGATTTTTACAGTATTATCATGATTTCACCATCACGATCATATTCGTAATCAATGCGTCAAAATACATAAATACACAGAACCCAAAAATAATCGTACGTTACCGGTTTTCAGAACTGCACCCGATAAATTTATAAAAGACCAAAAAAGGGGAAGTTTCTATTAAAAATTTCTTAGAATGAGTTCTCCGTTTAAAAAATTGTCATCTGGAAGCGTGACCACTCATCTATTTCTTGAATCTTCTGAATTAGGAACATGTGTCTACTGCATCTCTCGTTCACGTCTGTCTGGCACACTTCCTTTTTGGTAATACCCTTTTGAGTCTTTTTCATGCCCAATTGCAGGGGACATATCTTCAGCTGTAATAGAATTCCTGAAACCAGAAACTTAAAATACCATTTCTCTGTGTTAGTGCGAAACATCATTTTCTGGGCCATTCTAACTGTTCCAGTTGCACAATCTTCTTGACCTGAGAACTGTTTCGCAGAGTCACGGGAGTTTCCTCCTCCGATAGTCTCAGAATTGCAAAAACTTGCCAAGCGGATCACTCGTTTGCGATGAATGAAGTGACTCACATACGTGGAAAAATCTTGCTCGTGTGAGTTTTATAGGCAAGTATAGGTATGAGGATTGAAAGGAAGAGAGAGAAAGAGAGGGAGAGAGAGAGAGAGAGAGACAGAGCCATCCCTTCACGTTCAAGGCCAATCTCGTTCGCGTCTCGTTGTGAGGAACGCTGATAAAAAGACAACCCTAACGAGGCGTTAACACCTTAAGGAATGCTCAGCGAAAATATATGTAAGAGAGGCCCTTGAGAGGAAGGGGAAGTCCTTACAAGAAAGAGGGGGAGATTTCAATCACTCAGTACAAAGAAGTACTTGTTTCGCTCAGAGAGAGGGAGATTTATAAACCGAATGAAGTTGCGAATTGAATGGAATTCTCTATTCGTCCACTTCAAAGGCTTCGGAAATATTATAAGAAATGCGAATTTCTCATCAGCTAGAAATTGACTCAGGCCTCTCTCCGTATTGTGATTGGCAGGTTAGCATCCTCTGCATTACTTGCAGTGAGTAAAACAAACAAACACATGATAATTTAGCTCTAATTATATTGGTCCTCTTCTGCCAATCTCGTCCCAGCAACTCTCCCTGGTATAATTTTCTCGTTGAGTGATCGAGCTTCCAGATATAGTTGATGTTGATGGGCTATCACGCATGCAAAACTTATTCGACTACCTGGTATGGATGAGTGCAACCTCACCCAAGAATCCAATCATTTCTTACAATTATTAATTATAAGCCGGTTCTCATCAGAGATATATATGTCAATACTCGTTAGAGGAATAAATCAGTGTGTCCGGATTTGACTCCCAGTTTTATGCACACACCTAAAGCGCTCGTCCGTGTGAAGACAGAGGGAGAGTCCCTCCTCTCCTCACTCAGGCTCTCACTCAAACGAGTCTCACTGCTGACTATAATAGCAGTTTTCCAATGCCTGGAAAATTTTTGAATTCGAATTTTACAAAATTGCATGAAATTTTAAATAATTTTCAGAGATTTTACAAAGTTTTGTAGGATATTTAGTTATTTTAACGACCTAAGGGATTTTAAGACATTTACGACATTTCATTGAATTTTCAGGAATTTTAAAGGATTTCATAATATTTCATGGGATTTTAAGTAATTTTATGGGCTTTGATGATATTTTGGGAGCTTCTGAGTAATTTTAATTCACTTGAAGACATTTTATTAAATATTAAGTAATTTTAAGCACATTTTTTTCTAGAAATTTTAAAGGATTTGGTGAGATTATATTGGATTTTCAAGAATTTTCAATAATACAACGAAATTTCATGGGATTTTGTGTAATTCTAAGAGGTATAATGAGACTTCATAGGATTTTGAGTAATTTTAAGTAATTTTAAGAAATATCAATCGATTTTGCGAAATTTAAAAGAATTTCATAGGATTTCATAGGATTTTTAGTAATGTTAAGGGTTATAGCAATAGGTTGTGGAATTATAAGGAATTTTAAATACTTGGAAGATATTTAACGGGGTATTAACTTATTTTGAGACCTTTAAAGGTATTTTCCAAGGTTTCATTGGATTGTCAGGAATTTAAAGAGATATTTCATGACAGTTCATGGGATTTAAAATGATTTTACAGGATTTTACGATATTTTATATTTTAATAATTTTAAGAACTTTTAAGAAATTCAAGGGATTTTAAGAAATTTCAGTGGACTTTTACGAATTTTTAAAAAGATTTAATCAGATTTCATGGAACTTTGAGTAATTTTAAGAAATATCAAGTGAATTTACGAAATTTAAAGGAATTTCACCAAATTTTGAAGGATGATAAAGGCACTTTAAGGAATTTTATGAAACTTATGGAGATTCCTGAAATTAGATAAAGAATTACGCAAGATTTTATATTTCAAGAATTAAAACTTTTCAATTATTTTTCTAGTAGTAAAAGGTGTGCAAAAACGAGAAATTAATCGCACGCAGAGCGCGCGGATCATAATTGCTACTTACAAAAAATTGTATTCATAAATAGGTTGTAAATATTATATTATAATAATATAATAAAAATTTATTGGCTAAATTGCATTAAATATCATTTTTACTTTAAATAATATACTTAAATTAAATAACGAGAGAATTACACAGAAAAAAAAGTCTTGAATCAAGCCCGAAAGTATCTAGTTTGTGTTACAATTAAAGTCAGTTTTTGGGCTTAAAACTAAATCTAAGCCCAAAAAGTGACTTAAATTGTAACACAAACTAGACATTTGGGCTTGATTCAAGACTTTTTTTTCCATGCACTTAAAATTTGATGAAAACCTTCGAAATTGCTTAAAATTAGTTAAGATTTCTTAAAACTCCCAAAAACCTCTTGAAATCTCCTAAAAATCCACAAAAACCATTGAAATTATAAATCTCTTGAAATTCAAGTTAAAATTCGCAAAAATATCTAAAAATTCATAAAAATCTCTTGAATTCTCTTAACATTTTATCAAATTCCATGAAATCCTTAAAAATTTTACAAAATCTTTTAATATTATAATTAGAAAAATCTCATAAAATCGCTTAAAATTTTACTACAACTTTCGAAGTCCTTTTAAATTCTTAAAATCCCTTAAAATCTTTTAAAACACCCAGAAACCTTTTCAAATCACTTAAAATTTCACGAAAATTTCTTCTAAATCGCTTAAAATTCGTAGGAATCTCTTAAAATTCTTAGAAACCTCTTAATATTCCTCAAAATTTTAAAACATTTATTAATACTTATTAATACTTATTAATACTCGGATTTTTAAAATATTATTTATTATATTGTATATGTATTCGTATATTTACAGATCAGTTAGGAAACGGAATTATGAGATTTTACGGGATTATAAAGTAATTTTATGGGATGTGACTATATATTTTGTGGAATTTTAAGTAATTT
This sequence comes from Synergus gifuensis, assembly GCA_904066015.1. NCBI lineage: Eukaryota > Metazoa > Arthropoda > Insecta > Hymenoptera > Cynipidae > Synergus > Synergus gifuensis. The sequence continues at coordinate 279,048 of CAJFCO010018428.1, read as the reverse complement.
GAGAAACTTTAAGGAGATTTTTAGGAATTTTACAAAATTTCATTGGATTTATAGATATTTTAATAGATTTAATGAGATTTCATGGAACCTTGAATAATGTTAAGGAATTTAAAAGGGTTTTTTGAGTTTTATTGAGATTTTAAAAATATTAATTGATTTTACGGTATTTCAAGGAATCTTATGAAATTTAAAAGGATTTTACGAAATTGCCTGAAATTTTAAGTAATTTTCGGAGATCTTACGATATTTCATAAGATATAAAGTTATTTTAATGACTTTTGTGATTTCAAGGGATTTACGAGATTTCATTGGATTTTCATTAATTTCTAGGGATTTCTTAAGATTTCGTGGGATTTTAAGGTATTTTATGATATTTAAGGACTTGTATTTTCAGAAATTTGAAGAGATTTGTTGGGATTCATTGAGACTTAATGGGCTTTTGAGTAATTTTAAGTAATTTCAAGTAATTTTACGAAACTTAAAGGAATTTCATAAGATTTTATAGAATTTTAAGTAATTTTAAGGGATATAACAAAAGATTGTCGAATTTTAAGGAATAACAAGGAATATAAAGTGAATTTATAAAATTTAAAGGAATTTCATCAGATTCTGAATTTTAATGGATTTCATGACATTTTATGATATTTTTAATAATTTTAAGGTATTTTACGATATTTCAGTTGAGTTTCATGAATTTTATGAGTTTTAATGATATTTCATAGTATTTTGAGTAATTTTAAGGGATGTAACGATAGTTTATGGAATTTTAAAGAATATCAAGTAATTTTACGAAATTTAAATGACTTTAACCAGATTTTAAATGATGTTAAAGGGATTTTAAGATATTGAACAGGATATTAAGTAATTTAAAAGACTTTTAAGGAATTGGAGGGATTTTACGGAATTTCATTAAATTTTCAATACTTGTAAGATATTTTACGATATGTTATAAGATATTAAGTTATTTTTTAAGGACTTTCAAGGGGTTCTACGAAATTCCATTGGATTATCAGGAATTTTAAGAGATTTCATGAAATTTCATGGAATTTTAAGTAATTTTAAGGGATTTTACGATATTTTATTGGATATTATTTTCGGTGATTCAATATTTTATGGACTTAACAGATTTCAAGAAATTTACGAGATTTCATTGGATTTTTAGGAATTTCAGTAGATTTCATGAGATTTCATGTAATTTTAAGTAACTTTGTGGGATTTGATGATATTTTTGTGGATTATAAGTAATTTTATGGGATTTTAAGGTATTTTATGATAATAAGAAATTTCAAGGACTTGTGTTTTCAGTAATTTTAAGAGATTTGTAGAGATTCATTGAACTTTCAAGTATTTTTAAGTATTTAACAAGATTTTATGGAATTTTTAATAATTTTAAGAGATATATTGAGACTTAATAGACTTTTGAGTAATTTTAATTAATCTCAAGGGATTTTACGAAACTTAAAAGAATTTCATAAGATTTTATGGAATTTTAAATAATTTGAAGGGATATAACAAAAGATTGTTGAATTTTAAGGAATATCAAGGAATATAAACTGAATTTATAAAATTTAAAGGAATTTCACCAGATTCTGAATTTTAATGGATTTCATGACATTTTATGGTATTTTTAATAATTTTAAGAGATTTTACGATATTTTATGGGATATTAAGTAATTTACAGGATTTTGAAGGATCTCAAGGGATTTTACGAAATTTGTGTTTATTTTCAGGAATTTTAAGAGTTTTAATGATATTTCATAGTATTTTGAGTAATTTTAAGTTATTTTAAGGGATATAACGACAGTTTATGGAATTTTAAAGAATATCAAGTAATTTTACGAAATTTAAAGGACTTTAACCAGATTTTAAAGGATATTAAAGGGATTTTAAGATATTGTACATGATATTAAGTAATTTAAAAAACTCTTAAGGGATTCGAGGAATTTTACAGAATTTCATGGAATTTTAAATACTTCTAAGATATTTTACGATATTTTATAATATTTTAAGTTATTTTTTAAGGGCTTTCAAGGGGTTTTACGAAATTCCATTGGATTATCAGGAATTTTAATTGATTTCACAACATTTCAGGGGTTTTAAGTAATTTTAAGGGATCTTACGAGATTTTATATACGATATTAAGTAATTTTAATAAGAATTTTAAAGGATATTAAAGGGATTTTAAAGAATCTTATGAAACTAATGAAGATTTCTGAAATTAGACAAGGGATTACAAGTTTCTATATTTCAAAAATTATAAATTTCTCAATTATTTTGTATACTACAAAATATCCATATCCGAACGAAACAGATAGATTCAAAAATTTCTCCTTTTACAATATTCTTTATTTTCTTGTGGAAAAATACTTGAGTTGAAACTCCCAGTTTGCTGAGCTCTCGGAAGAGCGGGAGAAGGAAAAGAAGACTGGAAGGTTTCGAGTGTTTGCTTATTTCATGTTATTTGTGCTAGTAGTCGACCCCAGAATTCGGTAGTCGTGTCTTCCACCGCTTCTGGGATTCGTCACTTATTTTTTAGTTCCTTGAGTTAAAAAAAAATCGTTTAGCACCTCCGAGTGTAAATTGAAATAGCCAAAAAACGGATGATTATCTAAGTCATCTAAGACAAGTTTATAGAGAGGCTCATGATAAATATTATGAGAAGAAACTGCTTTTAAACTCGTACTAATTTTGTCAGCCATCTGGGAAAAATTCGAGTAGTCAAAGATAATCAGAAATATAATTAAATTGACTTGAAGTCACTTTTTTTCTATAGATCATCAACAATTATCTTTGATCTCACAATCATCTATTTAGGCGTTCAAATAAACTTTCTCAGATTAATAATTATTTTAGTTCATTGACCCCGACATTCTTTAGAGAATTACGACTCGCCTTTGCTGTTTTGTTAAACAAAAATTGTTTAAAAAGGCCCTAGCGTGCGAAAATCATCGCGTACCCATTCGATGAAACCTAAAACCAGAAAACCGGTCGCAGGACATGCAAACGCTTGTGCTCGTGTTGTTCTCCAATCCCAGTCCCAGCCTCCGTCTTTTTTCTTCCTTCTCTTATCCCTGGATCTGTTCTTTTTCTCCCTCTGTTGCTCACAGACACACTCTCATGTTCGGGACTGTTTTAAGTACCTGAGAAAGTTCAGGGTCGCATCGAAAAGAGAGGAAAGGAGCACTCTCAGATGCTGGAGGAGAATTTACTCGCGGACCAAAAACCCCGATTATATAATTATAGCTATACTTCCCCTCTCTTATAAACTCTCGTTAACCAAATTGCAATCCTTATTTCCGAGCATGGAAAAGTCCATCTAGGTTGCCACATTCCTTAAATATAAATAATGGATAGTGAAATCTTTTCAAAATATGTAAAAAACCCTTTGAAATCCCACCCATGGTTTATATCCTTTAAAATCCTTTGCAATTATTTGAAAAGTCTTTTCCAGTAAAAAAAAGAAATTTAAAAATTTAAATTTCGCGCCAAATTCGCTGTTACCATTTTGGCGGGAAATTTAAAGGATAAATATAAAATTTTAGCAAAACTCCTGATCTTTTGTTTCAGGTGGGTGGTAATCTGTGCTTGGTGGTGTATAGTCGCGAGGAAGTGGATAAAGTCGCCAGATAATTGCAAGGAAAATGGATTTGGACTACAGCAGGGGTTCTCAACTGTTGGCTCAGTTGCTGCTTGGGGCCTTCCTGCTGCCCACACAATTGCTGTTTTAGTCACAAGGGACGTCGATGCAGACGAACTGAGCGGTAAATACGAATTTCAAATATTAATTATTATTATTATTATTTATAGTTAGCATATGTCTTTAACAAGTAATTTTTGTTTACATAAAGAATCTGACTCTGAAATTTCTCGACTGAATATAAATCAAGTTTTTCTTCTTCCTTAAATATTAAGCATCTGAAATTAAAAAAAGAAAGAAAGGAAAAAAAGGGAGTGGGGATTGAAAGGAGAGATTATTTGTCGCTCTACTGATCTTCGCCTTCCATTGATGATTACTCGTGCGTGCAATCTCGATGACTGTTATTCACACTCCCCATTTTTTCTTCGCCCTCACTAATAGCTCTCGTCACGTCCTCTCGTTAAAGGTGACTCAGAATTCGCGTTAATTAACTTTTCAAGTATTGTCGTCTTTTGCAAATCGATTTTAATCTCGATATAAAATAAAAAAATAAAAAAAATCGGGTAGAGTTGGGAAAACCGGAAAACTCCGATTTTCTTTGGGTTCTGTATACTTATATATTTTGATGGGATGATTACGAATATGATTCCCTTTACCATTCCCCTTTGTCATTTTCCTTTAAACTTCAGCTTTAACATTTCCTTTTACTATGCCATTTCCCTTTACTATTCCCTTTTGCCATTTCCCACTTTGCCTTACCCTTGTCATTTCTCTTTACCATTCCCTTTGCCATTCCCTTTTCCATTTCTATTTACCATTCCCTTTTGCCATTTGTCTTTATAATTACGCTTTACCATTCCCTTTTCCATTCCCTTTGTCATTTCCCTTTACCATTCACTTTGCCATTTCCCTTTACCATTCTCCTTTACAATTACTCTTTACCATTTCCTTTGCCATTCCTTTTACCATTCCCTTTACCATTTCTCTTTGCCCTTTCTCTTTCCCATTCCCTTTGTCGTTTCCCTTTACTATTTCATTTACCATTCCCTTCGACTTTTCCCTTTACCATTCCCTTTACCATTCCCTTTGTCATTTCCTTTTACCAATCCCCTTTACCATTCCCCTTTACTATTTCACTTTGCCATATCCCGTTGCCGTTTTCCTTTGCCGTGTCCCTTGACCGTTTCCTTTTGCCATTTTTCTTTACCATTCCCCTTTACCATTTCCCTTTAACATTTCATTTAGCATTCTTTTTACCATTTCCC